>SZWC01012196.1:48230-75145 GCA_023375785.1 Penium margaritaceum | reverse complement strand
TTTTGTCGTCGATGGGGGGAGAGGTATCCTCCTCATGGTCTGGAGGATCAGATACGTCGGACTCGGAGGCTGATTCCTCCGAGTCATCTTCATCAGCTTCTCTCCCTGTTGTAGTACCCAGTCCATGCCATTGCGCTGGTGCTTCGTCTCCCTCCTCAAGAAGAGTGAGCCACTCTCCCTGTTTTGGAGTGTTCTCAAGTTCAAGAAGCTCTCCCTTACTCACTGAACGTTCGTGGAAATCCACGTCTTTGCTGCGGATGACTTTCTTAGCTCCTAGGTCCCACATTCTATAAGCTCTGTGGGCGGTGTCATAGCCGATGAAAATACACTTTCGTGCTCTTGCATCGAGATTTTCAGGACCCTCACCCGCCTGGACCTTGGCAAAGCCGGTGCAACCGAACACCTTGAGATGGGAGGCGTCCGTCTTCCTTCCCGACCATGCTTCTTGAGGTGTCTTCAGCTGCTGTGTCTGCTTCTTCTTGCCTCTCCTTTGCAGAGCTTCTGCAGGTGTGAGGTTCACAAGATACGTAGCCGTGCGTGCTGCTTCAAGCCAGAACCTAGGAGGCAGCTTGGCGTCAAAGAGCATGCACCTTGTCATGCCATAGAGGGTCTGATTCATTCTCTCTGCTACGCCGTTGCTTTGAGGTGAGTATGGAGTAGTTTTCTGGTGTTCAATGCCCTGTGCCTTGAGCCACTCCCTGCAGGCTTCGTACTCCCCCCCATTGTCCGTCCTGAATGCCTTCACCTTCCTTCCACTCTGTCGCTCGACCATAGCGACAAAGGCTTTCAGATTCTCCTTCACCTCACTTTTCTTTTTGAGAAAGTATATCCAGACCTTGCAGCTGTTGTCGTCGATGCATGTGAGGAAACATCTGCTGCCTCCATTGGACGGTATGCAAAAGGGACCACACACGTCAGAGTGGATGAGGTCAAGGGGTGCGAGAGCACACGTACCATTACGCTTGAAAGGTTTCTTCTTGGCCTTGCCTTGAAGGCATGGCTCACACAAGATCCCAGCTCCCTCCGCCTCATCACCTAGCTCCATCCCACGCACTAGCTCCTGCTTATCCATGAGTACCAATGTGCGATGAGCCACATGCCCAAAGCGCCTGTGCCACAGGTTCTCCGACGATGTGCACTGGCTAGAATGAACAGCCTCGGTGGCTGCATTTGCATCTGGTTTTTTTGCCGAATCTTCCGGTGCCACTGCTACCGCTGCTCCAACATGTCCTTCGTCATCAGAGTCTGCATCGTTGCTCTCCTCATTGTCACTCCCGGCCAAAGATTCAGCCGTTGATGTTGTCTTGGTTTGCAAGACGTAGAGTCCATCAACGCGAGGGACCTGTGCAACAACCTTCTTGGCAGGGTAGGAAATGCTGATGTCCTTGGTAGGGACTATCACTGCTTCCTTCTCTGTAAAAACAACTGTCATGCCATGGTCAGTTATCTTAGAGACAGAGAGCAGGTTGGCTGTGAAGGAGGGCAAGTAGACTACCCCCTCTAGCTTGAGGTCGGAGTCCGCACCGTTGACACCCACTGTGACCAGCTTGTCACCAATCCCCTCAGCTGCCTCAACCTTGCCGTTGGCGACTCTGAAGTTTTTGTTGCATGGAGCAAGAGAGATGAAGTCTCTCTTCTCATAGGTGGTGTGCTCGTTTGTACCCGAGTCAAGGCCGTAAGCTCCTGGCCTGAGTATCGCCCTCCCTTTGTTGGAGGCACACTCNGAAAGGCACCGCTGCTTCGTGAGGCAAAGGCAGCCATGTTTGCTTCACTACTGCTGCGACGCATGGCTTCATTCCGTACATACTCCGAGACGGTGGTGTAGGATACTTGCTCTTCCGTCCACCCTCCAATCACTGTGATCATGGGACCCCAGCTCTCCGGCAGCGTCATCAGAAAAATCATGGCCTGCATATCCGATTTCAGGTCCCACCCCATGCCGTTGGCTTGTTGCAAGAGAGTCTCAAACTTCTGCATAAAGGCGGAGACATCCTCCCCTTCACCAAGCCTCATACTGATGAGGTTTTGTAGAATGAAGAGACGGTTGGCAAGTGAGGAGGATTGAAACACCTTGCCCAGTTTGGCGTATGCCGCGGCTGCCACTGTACAACCGCTGATGTGTGAGAGGACTGAGGGTTGTATGGAGGACACAAGAACGGCAAGAGCCTTCTTGTTGAGCTTGACCCATGCCACAAGGTCAGCACCCTCCTCCTTTGGTGCTGGGATACTTCCGTCAAAACATCCTAGCAAGTCTCTATCATCCATGATGATCTCAAACTGCCACTTCCAGAGAGCAAACCCCTCTCCATCAAACTTGAGGATGGGAGAATGATTCCCTGTTTCCCCTGTCCCTGCCATCCCTACACCTACAACTGCTATAGCTGCTGCACCTATTGTTGATGCCGATGCACCTGTGTTTGAGGCCGTTGTAGGCTGTTGGTGAGAAGAGGAAACTGCTGGCCCTGTTCACGTTGGCAAATGCAAGCAGATGTAGGCTGATGTAGGCTGATGTAGGCTGATGTCAGCTCCCAAGGCAGAAAGGTGGAGATGCGTTGCATTCCCCTTCGGCTGATGATTGACCTGCAAACAGAGAGGATGGGTGAGAGCGAAGGCGCTCTCACTGCTTGTGACTTTGGCGGTTGCGTGCGTGAAACTTCTCTAACCAGAGGAGTGGGCCCATAACCCTTTGTTAGCTACTGAGCTAACCACCTCCGGCAGAGAAGCCGCGAAACCAAAAANCTTGGCCAAATCAACAAAATGGCCAAGTTAACCACTCACCTACATGGTGTACTCATAGGTCATATCTCACATGAGACAGAGCATAGTTGAGTCACCCTACAACAAATCCAGGGGTCATACCTCCACAAGGGGCAGAGCATTCCTGATCCGTCGTACAATACTGAACAAGGGGCAAACATATTCAACAAAATCGTGGTTTTGGACCACTTTGAGCAGGTACGAAAATACCGCCGCCCCTAGCGACTCTAGGCGGCCAGTAACCATTTAGGCTGATTGTTGCTCAGTTGTCCTCTCTCTCTGCAATTGTATTCAGTTTGAGTTTCCTGACACTCTGTTTGTGTCCCAACCCAGACCCTTGCAGTTTTGTCTCTAACTTGTGACTGTTGTCACACGCTGACCTGGCGTTGACGCCTAGTGTCGCGGCAAGTGGTTAGGAAGGTTCTAGGAAACTTCTCATGGTATCAGAGCAAACGAGCCATAGCTCGTTGTGTTGTGCAGCAGAGACGCAGTAGCAGCAGCAGTAGCAGTGAGTGGCAGCAGCTGCAGCCACCCATAGCAGAAGCAGCAGATCCTGGAGGGACCCACCGTGACTACGTTGCAGAGGAGCGGTCGAGGTAGCGGATAGAGCGGCGGCAGCTGCAAGCAACAGCGGCTGTAGGAGCAGCANGATGCAAGCAGATGTAGGCTGATGTAGGCTGATGTAGGCTGATGTCAGCTCCCAAGGCAGAAAGGTGCAGATGCGTTGCATTCCCCTCCGGCTGATGATTGACCTGCAAACAGAGAGGATGGGTGAGAGCGAAGGCGCTCTCACTGCTTGTGACTTTGGCGGTTGCGTGCGTGAAACTTCTCTAACCAGAGGAGTGGGCCCATAACCCTTTGTTAGCTACTGAGCTAACCACCTCCGGCAGAGAAGCCGCGAAACCAAAAACGCTCACAAAGGTTTTTACACCTTCTTCCTTTGCAGGTATGTGTCGTGCACCCCAAACTCAATCAAGCATACACTTCACCTTCAAGAGTACTAACGCCTTAGCATTACATCTCAAGAAGAGCTCAAGTCGTCAATACGCAAGAGAGCATCAAGCAAGGGTTGATTGATCAGCATGCAAGACAAGTCNTGTACTCATAGGTCATATCTCACATGAGACAGAGCATAGTTGAGTCACCCTACAACAAATCCAGGGGTCATACCTCCACAAGGGGCAGAGCATTCCTGATCCGTCGTACAATACTGAACAAGGGGCAAACATATTCAACAAAATCGTGGTTTTGGACCACTTTGAGCAGGTACGAAAATACCGCCGCCCCTAGCGACTCTAGGCGGCCAGTAACCATTTAGGCTGATTGTTGCTCAGTTGTCCTCTCTCTCTGCAATTGTATTCAGTTTGAGTTTCCTGACACTCTGTTTGTGTCCCAACCCAGACCCTTGCAGTTTTGTCTCTAACTTGTGACTGTTGTCACACGCTGACCTGGCGTTGACGCCTAGTGTCGCGGCAAGTGGTTAGGAAGGTTCTAGGAAACTTCTCATGGTATCAGAGCAAACGAGCCATAGCTCGTTGTGTTGTGCAGCAGAGACGCAGTAGCAGCAGCAGTAGCAGTGAGTGGCAGCAGCTGCAGCCACCCATAGCAGAAGCAGCAGATCCTGGAGGGACCCACCGTGACTACGTTGCAGAGGAGCGGTCGAGGTAGCGGATAGAGCGGCGGCAGCTGCAAGCAACAGCGGCTGTAGGAGCAGCATCGGCGGGAAGCACCTGCAGCGAGAGCGGCTACGGGCAGCAACCAGTACAGCAGGAGCACCGGGTGGCAGCAACAGCCGTGTCTGGCCACCGGTTTGTACACAAAAAAAAAGAAGAAAAAGAGGAAAGAAGAAGCAGCTCGCAGCAGCAACTTGTGGCAGCGGCTACGAGCAGTGGCAGCGCTGTGGCGGGCAGCAGCCGTAGCAACAGCACCAGCAGGCAGCAGCTGCAGCAGGAGCAACAGGCAGCAACCGCAGAAGCAGCCGACGTGCGGCCTCCGGCCGGCTGCATGCGAGGGGGGGAGCGAGCCTCCCCCTCCTCTGCGCTTGCCGCGAGGGTCGAGCCAGACCGAGAAAAAGAAGGGGGAGAGGATAGAAAGGGGGGGGTCCTTGATAGGGGAACCCCAGAACAACCCCAAAAGGGGCACCCGAGGAGGTGGCCCCAACAAAAAAAAAGAAAGGGGAAAACGAATGGAGCACTCGGGAGAAAAAAAAGAAAGGGTAAAGAGAAGAAAAGGGGGGTTCCCTTTACTCTTTCTTTTTTTTTACTACTTTTTTTCACCTTTTAAGTGTGGCCTAAGGCCCCCACCGTCGGCTGACGACGAAACCCGCAGTAGCAGCAGCCGTTGCGAGAGTTGCAACGGTAGCAGCAGCAGCGAAGGTGGCTTGAGGCCACAGCCGTCGGCTGACGACGGCACCCGGTGCAGCATTAGCACCGAAGGCGACTTGAGTTTGCACACTTGAGTCGCACAGCAGCGCACCACTAGCGTGGTGGTGACCGTCCTCGTGACGGCGTCGGAGCACATCTGAGAGATTGTGCTTCGATCGCTCACCTCCCCTTGTGGCCTTGTGCCAGCGGGAGCAAGTGTCGTGTGCACTCACCCACGCCGAGCTCCTGAGATGAGCACACTTGCGTGGCCATGGGCGCAGCCGGCGCCGTGGCTTGCACCGAGACCACAAATGTGGCAGACACTGCAGGCACCCTGGCAGTTGCAGCCATGGCACACTCCTCATGTGTCCAGTGGCTTTGCCTGCTACTACTGTGGCGACCGGCACCATGGCTGGCGCCAGTGTCGCCAGCGACCTGCCGGGTGGCGGCCGAATTGGATGCGATCCTGTCTACCTTCTCCTCCATCTGATCTTGGGACGCTATCGGTCGATACCGTAGCGCCCCTCAGCGGAGCTGTGGCAGTGTTGTACGCCGAGCTCCAGGGTCTAAAGCGCATGGTGCAACAAATCACAGATCATGTGGTCTCTGAGCGGGTCCTTACCGCCATGCCATTGCAGACTCCATCCTCTTCCTCGTCATCCTCACCTTCTTCAGAGACGACACCTGATGATACTGTGGCACCCGACCTCAGGTCTACGTCTGACACCCTCCGCTCTGTCTTGGAGGTAGTCGGAGTCATCTCGACCTCGGACCCCTCTGCCTTTATGGTCATCCCTTCATCTTGCGCTACTCGTGCCCGCGCTCGGCGAGTGAGGCAGCGGACACCACGTTTGACTAGACGTGCACAGGCGACAGCGGCAGCAACAGTAGTGGCAGACGTTACTACGGAGCCGACCATCTCGTCTCCGGTTGCAGGGTTGGTGTGCGGCACCCTCTCAGATTCTGCCGGTGTGTCGATCGTAGGGGGGATGGAGTTTCCGCCGACGACCACCGCAGAGTGCAGGAGGTATGTGATAGACGGTGCTACACGATGGGACACTCAGGCTATGGAGGAGGGCTTTACATCTGAGGAGGAGTGGTCCGACGCTGAGTCACCTTCAGAGATCGACTCGGAGATTGGTGCCGATGCGGCACAGGGAGTCGGAGAGGTAGTACAGGTCGTTGATGCCCTGGCGGCGGTTGGGACGACACTAGCAGCTGTGGCGATGGCAGGGGATACAGTACAACCGTCTCTGTCGTCCCTGGTCGTGGAGTTGACGGCCGTAGAGGGGATGGAGTGTCCGCCGTCGACTACAGGACAGCATAGCGTGGGTGCACCTGATACTACTAGCCGACAGGAGCACATGGCCGGCCTTGACGAGGAGGTAGACATCCCCAGTGAGGACGACGAGTCATTCATGAGGGAGTGGTCAGACATGGAGTCGGAGACAGAAGCACAGGCGTTGTGCGTTGCCGTACTTGCAGCAGCCACAGTACGAGTGAGGGATGTCTCCTTGATGACGGCAGACATTCGTGTATGCGACGCGTCGGCAGCGTCTGATGAGCTGGCAGCAGTCACCCTCGTAGGTGCACTTGCTCTAGAGGATGCAGAGGGAGCTGCGGATTTTCGGCTCATGACGCCCTTGACCAGCATCGCTGACACCACGGCGGTTCCAGTGGAGGACACAACTACTCTCGTCCGAGCTACAACTCCTGCACCCAAGCGCCTACATTCCACAATCGACGAGCAGGAGACAGTGGTGGCTCGAGCGGAGGCGCACATGCAGAGTCTCATGGCCGAGCTTCGGGAGGCCAACAGCCGTTGGTACACTATAGATGCTTCTGCACGACAGGTTGCTGAGGAGTGCATGGAGGATGTGCACACTCGTCTCGAGGCTGCGGAGTGGTCCCTACAGGATGCACGTCGGCGACGGGCGGACACCCAGCAGCAGGTGGACGATTGGTTGCGTACCAGGGGCTCGGCGTTTCTCCAGGGTGTACGGGTTCCCGATGACACTGACGACGTTGCAGCGGCAGATACATCAACGGATGATGACGTCCTGCCACCTGACACCTGAGTGTCGAGTGTGTCAGTAGCAGTCGGTGCCTCCGCAGTAGCAACCCCTTTCGGTACAGCTGGTGATCAGGCAACAGCTGAGTCGCTTGTTGACGTGGAGAGCTTCCTACGCGACGAGGAGACGAGGATGCAGGAGGCAGTGACTCGTGCCGATGCACACATGATGGAGGTCCACCATCAGATTCATTTCGCGACTGACCGCCTGCACGCCGTAGATGCCATTGGCCGGCAGGCTGCCGCAGCAGAGCTCGACGAACTGCACACGCGTCTCGACGCAGCGCAGTCCGTGTGGCAGCATGCGGCCCAGCAGCTGGCATACATTCGGGAGGCGATGCAGATGGAGGAGGCCCTCAGCTCTGCCCTCGTCGCAGCACCAGGTGACGACAACAGTGACAACTACAGTGGTGACGATGACAACAGCAATGACTACGCCGTGGGGTGAGGCTACGTGCACGCACATCCCACCAGCATCGCCGTCATCGTTGCTATTGCTGTGCAGGGTTATGTGACCATGGGGGAGCCGTACTGTCAGCCTATGCAGCCCAGGGGGAGTGTTGGTGTGTGGGCTTTGGCCTAACACTCTTGTGAGGACAGCGAGGTTGCTTGGAGTGTGGCACGATGTTGTGATTGAGGTTATGCTGGTCGAGACCCGCGCACTTGGTGAGTTCCACCGATTTGATGTGGAGACCCATTGTCCCCATGTGCTATGTGTGATCCATGCATGATGTGGTCGAGACCCGGATACCCGGAGACATTTTCTGGAGTCACGAGGAGACCTTGTTTCTTAGTCTCTCTTGCATGATGTTTGACACGTGTGTGTGATTGCCTTTGTGCATGGTCGAGACCTGGGCACTTGGTGGGATGCACCATTGTCACGAGGAGACCCTGTGCTGTGGCATCCTTGATCGGTGCTTGCCATGATTGGTTTCCCGAGCCATCCTGTCCTGTCTTTGCTCAGCCATTGTGGCCTTGACGGATGTGTCAGCCAGAGGGAGTGTTGGTATGTGTGGCTTCCACCCGTCACGAGCCACAGCCGTGGCAGCTACGGGTGCACCCGGAGCTGATGGTGAGCGGTGGCCGCATTGGAGATCGTGACGACCCGACGGGACTCTCGATTGTCCAGGGACTTATACCAGGAGCTACGACATGACAGGTGTGACGCAGATGATGCGTCTCTACAGCCCGACTGGCTGGTCTGCCGTTGTTGGAGTTTTCTCGGTGGTTGAGACCCACGCACCCAGCAGCCTGTACCGGTGCGATGAGGAGACATGCGACTTTGTGTGTGCTTCATGTCGCGGAAAGCACACATTGATGTCTTGGTACTGCACTCGTTCATTTATGGGTGCTCTTAGTGCAGTTCCGATTGCTCTAGAGTTTTCTCGGTAGACAGGCCATTTTGGCCGATTTCCTTGTTTTGTTTGCTATTCGTGTCTGGATGATGCAAACCCACCTTGCGTGGGTCCGTTGCGTAGATCTCATTGTTCAGCACGTTTTGGTGTAGACAACGGGTGATTATGACACCTGAGCAGTGAGTTACGGCTAAAACCGTGGTTTTAGGCCAGTTTGAGCAGGTACGAAAATACCGCCGCCCCTAGCGACTCTAGGCGGCCAGTAACCATTTAGGCTGATTGCTGCTCAGTTGTCATCTCTCTCTACAATTGTATTCAGTTTGAGTTTCCCGACACTCTGTTTGTGTCCCAACCCAGACCCTTGCAATTTTGTCTCTAACTTGTGACTGTTGTCACACGCTCACCTGGTGTTGACGCCTAGTGTCGCGGCAAGTGGTTAGGAAGGTTCTAGGAAACTTCTGAGTGCCAACAGTGCAAGAAGCACGTCGACACTACACCGCCCCTCGGGGGTGAAAATGTGTGGAAGTTTCCTAGCGATACCGTTGCTGACTAGGCGTCAATGCCGGGTCAGACGGTGACAGCAGTCACAAGTCGTGCAGACACAGGCAAGGGTCTGGCTAGGCGACAGAAGGAAAACTGTAAGAATGTTTCAATAGCATTTGCAGAGAGAAATGACAAATGATAGGTCCATGGCATAAGTACCTGCTGTGGCGCACGGCGAGTGTCGCACGCGACAGTGCAAGATCTGTCCTAAAACCGGCCCAAAACCACTGTTTTGGCCGTAACTCAGCGTAGACAAGTAAGAACGCTACACTGTCTGAACATACATGTGCAAAATCTCAAGCCGGACGCTACGACTGGTCACATGCGTGCATGTAGCAACAAACGGTGAACACAAAATGCAAAAACATGCAAATTTGGCCCACGATCAGTCCACATATAAAATCCTACAAGTTGTAGAAAAAGTGCAGAAGGTCCCAGACAGCATCCAAGACTCTGGGGCGACCGTCGATCAGCTCCGAGCAAGTAGTCCACCACCAGACAACGCCCCGGTGCCACCTGGGTCTACATGAGGGATCTGCACAAGCATGGACACGGCCGAGTGGTCACAGTAAACTGTACAGGTCGACAGGAACGTCACAAATCACAACAATTCCCCATGACCCGATGGTACGCATGTCCATACATGTGCAGCACTAAAACGAGTGCGAGGACGAAAAAGGAAATGCTAGGCAGCAAGTTTGGGCAGCAGCGTTGTTGATGCAGTGTGCGGGCTTCCACGCTCATTGCTGAAGTCTGTTGCCCTCTCAGTCTGCTACTCTAGAGACAAAGCCTGGAAGCTCTGGATTTGATACTCAGAAATGCACGCGCCGGAAAGCAGTTGGAAACTGAAAGTAAGTGATTAGAAATGAATAATGAGCAACAATGGGAGACCCCTCCAAGTTCTCGCTCCCCCCCAGTACTGTAGAACTTGTTACTCAACTAACCAGCCAATCAGAAAATAATCCTAGACCTATTTTCTGGCAAGCAGGGTTTTCGCGGTGAGCCCTGCCTGACGCCCGACAGCCCAAAACCCGGGCGTCGCCCGTTTTTCCTCAAAACTGGACCATACCATGATCGTTCAATAATGAGCGCGTCGCCGGAGGGAAGAGGCTCCAACGAACTGTGAGTGGGCCTCAGCGTGCGTGGGCTCCACCGAACGACACTCCAACAACGTCAAGTCTTGCCGTCAGTCATCTGCATGCCGATGTACACAAGCCAGGAGGACACAACGGAGTATAATGAGAGATGCACGAAAACCAACCCTCCCCCATGACTCACAGGCGCAGTGCACATGAGCGGGCATAGACACAGTCAACAACCAGACTCCCCAAGGGCATGCAGAGACGCAATCAGGGACAAAAAGAGTCACTCACGGACGCACGCTAACCGAATTCACAGCCTTCTTGAACGATTTGCGCTTGAGTGCCTTGGTCAAGAAGTCAACCAGCTGCTGTGCTGTCTCATCCCACACGATGCTGATGCTGCCGTCATGCAACAATGAATGCACATAGTGATACTCAACGTTGATGTGCTTTGTGTGTGTGTGATGAACACCGTCATTGTCGGCGATGGCCATGGCACTCTCATTGTCACAATGCAACGTGATGGATGCGACAGATTGACGCAACTCGGATAATAGACGACACAACCACACACTCTCACACGCGCCTGAGCCAAGGGCCACGTACTCATCCTCAGCACTCCTGCGTGCAATGCACCCCTGCTTGCCATTGTGCCAAGACACACCTGTGCCGCCAATGAGAAAGATCCAGCCTATGCGACCCTTACCGTCCGGACTGCCGGCCCAGTCACTGTCGGTGTAGCCTATCGCAACAACAGACGGCTGGCGGCGGAACATGAGACCTCACCGAGGAGTCGAGACGACATAACGCAGTGCTCGGATCGCGGCCTCGAATTGGAGGTGACGCGGGTCCTAGGAAAATTGGGCCAAGAGGTTGACGACGAACACGATGTCTGGGCGCGTCGTCGTCGCCAGGAACATCAGTGACCCGATGACTCGCAGGTACATGGTCACGTCAACTGGCTCCCCCACAACAACTGGGTCAGGACTCTTCAGCTTCACCTGGCCATCAGGTGACATGGGGGAAGATGCCCTCGGCACAAGTGACAGGTCCTCCGCAAAGCAAGTGGACAAAGTCTGCACATAAGGAGCCTGGTGGATGTGAGGGACACCCTGGGAGCGATCATGCTCGAGATCCATGCCCAAGAAGACTCGGGCAGATCCAAGATCCTTCATCTGGTAGGCGACGTGTAATAAGTCCTTGACACGCTGAATGGCAACCGTGCCTGGCGACACGATTACGAGATCGTCGAAGTAAAGCAGAACAACAGGGAATGTTTGGCCTCGCGGAGTGACAAATAGTGCGGGGTGAGCGGTGCTGCGCTGGAGCCAGCTGCGAAGGAGCGTGCTACTGATATCCTTGTTCCAGCACCGAGGTGACTGCTTCAGGCCATAGAGGGCCTTCCGCAGTCGCCAGACTCTCCCAGTGCCATCGTCGAAGCCTGGTGGCTGCACCATGTAGAGCTCCTCACCCTCCAGTGAGCCATGGTGAAAAGCGTTGCTCACGTCCATCTGATGCAGCTCCCACCCATGCTGGGCAACCAGGCTGAAGAGCGCCCGGCTAGTGGAGAACCGACCACCTGGGGCAAAGATCTGGTCGTAATTGACCCCAAGGATCATGACAAATCCCTTGGTTGTGAGGCGGGCCTTGTACTTGTCCAAGGACCCGTTGGGCTTCCACTTGTGCCGAAAGACCCACTTGGTGCCGATGGCCTTCCGACCTGGAGGAAGGTTGACAAGGTCGTACACGTGGTATTGTCGGATGGCTGCGAGCTCATTGGTGCAGGCAGCGTCCTAGTGTGTGGTCTCAGGAGAGGCTCGTACCTTGCGCAGGGTGGCTGGGTCTTCCGGGCGTGCTGTGGAGCGGAGTGAGAGAGCGTGTGCATCTTGAGCTCCGGGTGGGATGCGCGCGAGTGCAGCCACGACAGCGTGCCGATGCTCATGATGAAGCATGGCGTAGCCCACTGTGGTGCCCAGGTGAAGGTCTGCAATGATGGCCGAGGTGGTCAGGCCGAGGGCCTTGCTGCGAGAATCCTCACTCACGAGTGTGGGAGTGGAGGAGACACATGGAGCCACAGGGGGTCGAGGCGCCACGGAGCACGATGCAATGATCTGTGCACTCACTGACGGTTTGGGTCGGAGGCTGCCGTCTGGGCCACGTGTGTAGCGTGACAGGGCAGGAGATGGCATTGAGTCCGACAGGCCAACGGAGGCATACGGGGTTGCTCCCCCGGAGGGGCCTGTGGATGCGAGTGGGGCTGCCGGCCCAGAGGAGCAAGTGGACGCGATTGGGGTTGCTAGCCCAGAGGGGCCAGTGGACGCGACTAGGGCTGCCGGCCCGGAGGGGCCAGTGGACGCGACGGGGGCTGCTGGCCCGGAGGGGCTGGTGGACACGATTGGGGCTGCCGGCCCGGAGGGGCTAGTGGATGCGACTGGGGCTGCCGGCTTAGAGGGACACAGGGATGTGTCATCCGGAAGCGGCAGGACGGACTCACCACTCCCCCACGCGACGGGATGGACACAGACGAGCTGGAGCGAATGAGGTCGCGGGGAAACAGGTCCTCGAAGAAATGAGCATCACAGGACTCGACGATGCAGTGTTGGGATGGATCCTAGAAGCGCCAGGCCTTGGACTGACAAGAGACATTGAGGAAGGTGCAAGGACGTCCGTGTGGGGTGAGCTTGCCGCCCTGCTGCAGGGTGGGCAGCCACACAATGGCCACGCAACCCTAGACGCAAGCCGGGCAGAGATCAGCACGCTGACCGCACCAATGCTGGTACGGCGTGGACTGGCGGGGAAGGGGACCGCGGGGAATCCGGTTCGAGACCCATGTCACGTAGGCCATGGCCTCAAAATAGAAGCCACCAGAGAGAAGAGACTTGACCCGCATGGAGCGGACGGCGTCGGCCATGGTACGGTTCCACCGTTCAGAGACACCGGTCTGGGCGGGCATGTAGGGCGCAGACGTCTCATGGTGGATACCGCGGGAGGCGAGAAAGGTCGCGGTCTCACCCATGTAATCACCACCATGATCAGAGCAAAAGAGGCAAAGAAAGCGACCACACTCGCGCTCCACAAAGACAAGCTAGTCCTAGATGGCTCGGGCGACATCGCTCTTTTGCCGAAGGCAGATGACCCAGCGGTAGCGAGAGTAGTCGTCATTGAGGATGAGGACATAGCGGCCCCTCTTCCTGACGGACTCGGTGGGGAGAGGGCCCATGACATCAGAATGGACAAGATCAAGAGGGGCGTATGCACGGGAGGACGACAAAGGGTATGTGGACCCATGCACCTTGCCCTGAGCGTAATCAATGCACTCTGTGGGGCACGGGAGAGGGAAAGTCTCCGGGTCAAGGCCTTTGGCCGGCTGGGTACGGAGCATGCTATCTACGGCAGCAGAGTGGACGTGGCAAAGGCAGCGGTGCAAGAGGCGGGTGTGCTAAGGGAATAGCGTGCTGGTGACAAACAGATGGCTTGTGGTAGCCGATGGGGAGGAGACGAAAAGAGAGGAGGACAGGTGAGGTACATGCCACAGGTTGTCACGGGCGGTGGAGTGTAGTACGACAAGACCAGATGGACGCAACGACACAGTACCAACACCACGCGAGTGCACAACGTCCATGCTCATGCAGTCAAAGGCAGTGACGGACAGGAGGCTGAGGTCGAGACCTGGGACGAAAAAGGACATCGGTCAGAAAGACGTCACCGACGGACCACGGAAATGAACGACACCGACACCGCAGACAGGCAACACCTGTCCGGAGCCCGTCCGGACACTAGAGACATCGCCAACATGACCAAGCATACTAAAGGCCTCATGGGAGGCCGTCATGTGATGCGTGGCCCCGGAGTCGATGATCGAGGTCTCAGCGGGGTCCTGGACTGGGGTCGACAGATCGCTAACCGTCACATGGCAACAAGCAAGAGACGTAGATGCGGTGAAAGGGGGCGCAAACCGGGACTGCCAATCATCAGGCCACGCAAAGTCGTCATGGAAGGGGGTAGAGGAGACCACAGGAGACGATGAGACAGACGAGGAGACAAGACACGACCGTAGCCCAGTCTCAGTCATGTAGGGCCGGGCCAGAGAGAAGGAGGTGACGCAACTAGAACTTCCCGGGGGGGGGAGGGCGAGGCAAGACGAGCTGGAGCGCGTTGACCTGCTTTAGCTGAAGCTCACGGGAGGACGGCCTAGGAGTGCAGACCGAGTGCGGAGTGACGGAGCCGGAGCCCAGGTAGGGGAAGGACTGTGCCGGTGAAGGAAACAGATGTGCTTACCGTTGTGGATGGTGCTACTGCGGCGCTGGTGTCTGCTGGACTAGCAGAGCTATCAGAGTGGTGGAGCTGCCGGACGAGGCTGCGGCGTCAAGGCTGGCGACAGTTACGTTGGTAGAGGCGAGACGGTGCTCCCGCTGGCGATGCATGGTGGTGATGACGCGTGCCTCGTCCGTCGGGAGAGGGCACGTGTACCACCCGTGCCCGGGCTGGCCACAATTGTGGCAGACCGAGTCACCACTGCAACACCCGGTCGACGGCTGCTGGTGCTGCTGCTACTGACCCTTGCCTTTCTTGCTCCGACGCTTCTTCTTCCTCGATGACGATGAGGTTGCTGCGGAGGGGGAAGCGACAACCACGGAGGCAACGACAGGGGAGGCAAGAGCCTCCGTGCGCTGAAGTGGGGACTACAGACGCGCTTCCTCAATCCGGAAGAAGAGATCATATGCCCAAGGCATGAGGGTGCCCTGGGCCACCATGGTGGAGAGGACGTCCTGGGAGTAGTGCACGTAGACTTTCGCGTTCTCGGCGGTGGCACCACGCTTGATGGTGAGGAGCACGGCTAGAGGGGGTGGGGCAGAGGTGCTGAGGCGACGAAGGATGTCCTCCGCCTGCTGCTTGTAGGCGGTGACAGTCTTGGTCTCCCCCATGTGCAGGGAGTTGAACTCCTACAGCAGACGGCTGGTTTCGGCATCACTGGATAGGCGATGGGGAGAAGTGAGGACGTGCCACGTGGCTGCAGGGTCTGGGCTGGTACCAGGGGTGAATTCGCCAAGGAAAGGCTCTAGGGCCAGGCGGGAAGTCGGAGGGGCGACGGGGACGAGGGCGCGTACGGAGCGACCATCGTCATACAACTGGTCGGCCTGGGTGGGGTCATACGGGAGGGTGTAGTATGACTTCAGGCCAGCGAGCAGTTCCGGAGCTGGGAGCTCAGCTTCCGGATCTGGGCGCAGGGTGAGGGCTTGTGGGCATACCCACAAGCCCTCACCCTGTTGCTGTTGCGGCTGCTAGCGGGGTGGGGATCTTAATTTTTCTTTCTTTTTGCTCGTCACGGCGAGCTTGCTGCTCGCTGCAAACGACCAGCCACGAGCAGCGAGCTCGCTGCTTGTTCCTTGCTACTTGCGACAAGCAGCGAGCTCGCTGCCAGCAGCTTGCTGCTCGCAGCGAGCAACGGGCTGCGGGCAGCTGCGGCTACTACTTCTGCTGGCTGCCACTGCAGCCACTGCTGTTGCTATAGCTACCGCCGGCTGCTGCTTCTGCGAGCTGCTGCTGCTGCGAGCTGCTGCTGCTACGGGCTGCTGCTCGCTACCGCATCTACTGTTGCGGGCTGCTGCTGTTACGAGCTGCTGCTGCTGCTGCCGGCTACTATTGTGTGCAACTGCTGCTGGGTGCTGCTGCCACTACTCGCTGCTACTACAAGCTACTGTTGCTGCTGCGGGCTACTGCTGTCAGTCACACCTGGATGACGTCGCAATGTGTGTCGTCGCCAGCAAGCGCCTGACATGGCCTGCCGCTCACCTCCTTGCGTCAAGCGTGGGGGTCAGTGCTACCGGAAGATATCCAACAACATTTCCCCTGGCCCAGTGGCCGTGGAAAAAAATTTGACGCTGCCACCAGGCGAGTCAATGCTGCCGGAAAAATACGGCACCATTTCCCCTGCATTGGCGTGTATGGAGGTCCGCCGGTGTTGTCTGGCACCTGTACGTTACTCTTTTGCTCTATTGCTGCGCTCTGGCTCAAATACTAGGAAGGAAATGATAGGCAGCAAATTGGGGCAGCATCGTTGTTGATGCAGCGTGTGGGCTTCCACGCTCGTTGCTTAAGTCTGCTGCTCCCTCAGTCTGTTGCTTTAGAGACTAAGTCAGGAAGCTCTGGGTTTGTTACTCAGAAATGCGCGCGCCAGTGTTAGCGCCAGAAAGCAGCTGCAAACTGAAAGTAACTGATTAGGAATGAAGCATGAGCAACAATGGGAGACCCCTACAAGTTGTAGCTCCCCCCCACTACTGTAGAACTTGTTACTCAGCTAACCAGCCAATCAGGAAATAGTCCTAGACCTATTTTCTGGCAGGCAGGGTTTTCTCGGTGAGCCCTGAGAGACGCCGGACAGCCCAAAACCCGGGAGTCGGATTTTGCTTGAAAACTGGACCATACCATGATACCGACGTTGCAAACGTAGTCGTGCGGTCAGAATCAGCTAGAAGGATAGCAGCAAAGGGTTATGGCTGCCCAAATCCAGGTAGTGCCTATGACAGTAAGTGATGCCAAACATTGCCACGCAGCAAGAGACATGGACCCTAGGCACAACATGATGCTCCAGATGCAATGGCACAACCAGAAACAACGTTGTGTGCATGTAGACAACATTTGCAGTGGCAGTGACCGTTGGCGGCCCAACCGCGGAGGAGGCCTACCGATAGAGCTGAGCGCGTTGTCGGAGGGAAGAAGCTCCGAAAAAATGTGAGTGGGCCTCAGCGTGCGTGGGCTCCACCAAATGACACTCCAACAGCGTTGAGTCTCACCGTCAGTCATCTGCACGTCGATGTACACAAGCTGGGAGCACACAACAGAGTACAATGAGAGATGCATGAAAACCAACATACGAGTGCAGAAACAATCATGACACAGGCACAAACACACCTCGCACTCAACTATTCTCAGGCAAGGGGAGAAGCCAAACGAAACGAATGGCCACGAGAAACTTCCCGTGCGCCAGTGCCTTCGTCAAGAAGTCAGGATGTTGCATGTTAGTGCCGACCCATATGACCGAGATCACTTGTCGCTCCACCAGATCATGCACGAAGTGATGCTCAAACGCAATGTGCTTCCATTGTGGCAATGTGACATCAGAGTTTTGGCAATGGCAAGAGCACTCTGGTTGTCACAGCGAAGTACAATGGCGGGCATTGACTAACCCAACTCAAGGAGTAGGCGCTGAAGCCACACTGCTTAAGCAGCCCCTGCACCAAGAGCAACATACTCTACCTTCGACGAGATACTTGCAATGCAGCCCTGCTTCCCACTACACCAAGACATAGCAGTACCGCCGAGCAGGAACACGTAACCGGTGCGACTGTGTCCATCTAGAATCCAGGCCCAGTCGCTATCGGTTTAGCCGTCAAGAACCACAGAGCACTGCTGGCAAAAGCAGAGTTCCATGTACGGTGTGGAAACCACGTACCGCACCACTCGTACAGCCGCCTCAAGGGCTGTAGCACGTGGATCCTTCAAAAATTGTGCAAGGAGGCTGACGACAAAAGCAATATCAAGGCATGTGGTAGTGGCCAGGTGCATCAAAGATCCGATGAGGCAGAGGTACAAGGTCACATCCACTGTCTCCTGTAGCTGTGTGGAATCGTCCACCTTCAGGGCGTCCTACTCGTCAAGTGTGAGAGGTGTGGAGGCTGTGGGCACTGCGCCAAGGAGGTCATTGAAGTGCTCCCCACCAACTGTGCGTATTGGGCCTGATGCAACATAAGCGTCCGACGTCTGCGGTCTTATACGATCTCCATGCCAAGAAACACCGATGCAAGATCAAGGTCTTTCATCCTATGAGCAGCTTGGAGGTCCGCGTTAGCCTCCTTCATGGCCTCCATTGAGGGAGACGCAATTAGGAGGTTGTCTACATAGACGAGGATGGCGGTGAATTGCTCAGGTGCTTGTCGGATGAAGAGAGAGGGATCTACCTTGCTCTGTACATATCCCGCGCTAGTCAGAGTGCCTGTGATCTCTTGGTTCAAGCACCGAGGAGAGTGTTTGAGTCCGTACAAGGACTTGTGCAAGTGCCAGACCTTGTCACCGTCCTCAAAGCCTAATGGCTGGGCCACGTAAATCTCCTCATCCAGAGAGCCATGGAGGAATGCATTGTTCGCATCCATCTGGTGTAGTTCCCATTCATGCTGAGCCACCACACCAAACAGAGGATGAGTTGAGGTCATGCGGCCGAGAGGGGCAAAGGTGTCAGTGTAATCGACGCCCTCAATCTAAGAGTACCCCTTGACGAGCAAGCAAGCCTTGTGGAGTTCCAGTGAGCCATCCTGCTTCACTTTTTTACGAAACACCCACTTGACCTGAATAGCCTTTCTCCCAGGTGGAAGGTCGACTAGCTCGTAAACTCTGTGCTCTCCGATGGCACAAAGCTCATCCTAGAAGGCAGCATGCCAGGCGTCGGCGTCCTCTGATGAGAGGGCGTCCCTCAATGTGTCCGGATCAGGTGCCAACGAGGGAGAGGTCTGAGTGGCGAGTGCGCATGCCTCTGAAGTGGGCCTGATGACCACAAGGTCAGCTGCTGCATCACAAGCGCTACGAAACTCGCGAGTGAACAGATCGTGCCCTACCGGACACACAGGATGCACCTCTGTGTCATCTGTGCAGACACTCAGGTCGAGGGCCTTTGTGCTGGGATCACCATGCACAACACTGTGAATGGAGCGCCTGGGTATAGGACCTGACACTCGCTGGAATCCGGAGCCCAATGGTCGAAGACGACCACCGGGCTCACGCGAGTAGCTTGAGCTCAAAGGGTTCACCGCAGCCTCAGAGACAGGAACGACAAGTCCGGTGAGGACTGATGCACAGGGGCAGGTGACACAATTGTTGGATCTAGTGGGTATGGAAGCACCCTCAAGGATGCCTAGCTCTCACTGAAGCATGCTACCAGTGTCTGGGCAGCCAATGGACACCAATGGTGAAGAGTGTGGAGCACAAGGATCACGGATGTGAGTGGGCAGAACACGTTGCATTCAGTAGATCTGAATTGAAACAAGTTTTTGTTTCTTAGCAGATTCTTATAGCTTGTGATCTAAGCTTTCCAACGCATCCAAGCACGCCCAAATTGGAGCAGTAGAGCCCCTGCTACGGCCGTCGAAGTAACCCTTGGTAGAGCCGAGCCGCCCACCTTGCCCACGAACGGGAGTGACGGGAGGCGCTTCAACGGTGGCATGTCGAAGCGCCCTTCCTGTCATTCCAACGTGGGGAGGGGCTCACCCTGGTCCAGGAGACCATCCACATCCATTGCTTCATGGCCTATGTGCCTTTGGAGCCCACTGGAGACGAACTATGATCACTGGCGGTGGATTATCCCGCCACCTATGGCGGGTACCAGATTCCACACGCCCAACACCCGATTTTCGGGCTAAGCTAACTTTCTGAATACTCAGTCAGATCGAGCAATTCAAAGCTCGATCCTGCATGGAAAAATACAAGGAATCCAAATCTAAATTCAGATAAGGTATTCGACCACTCCTCAGTGGTCGAACCAGGGAGTACGATCAACGCCACTTATGGCAAGGTGCACACCATGTCAACAATCTCCCCCTGGCACCGCAGCCTTGATGCCCTGTCCTTGGAACCGATAACATCTTTAAAATTCAAAGTGCAGAACAACCTCCATGCAGCTCACATCGTGCCTGTCCTTGGGCTGTGCCTTGGTCATGACATCAGCAAGCATGCGCTTAGTGCCACAATGCACAATGGTCGCATCTCCCTTCGCCACCAAGTCCTGTGCGTACTGATGACGGATCTTGATGTGCTTGGTCTTCCTGTGCAGCACTGGGTTCTGGGTGAGGCTGATGGCACTCATGCTGTCAACGTTGAGTACCGTTGGTTTCCTTTGCGGCACGTCGATCTCCTTTAGCAGCCGCCGCAGCCACACCGCCTCCTCTGCGGCTTTTGCGAGCGCGATGTACTCCGCTTCAGTGCTGGACAGCGCCACGCAGTCGTGCTTCCTGCTTGCCCATGAGATTGCTGCACCAAAAAGCACAAACATATACCCCGACTTTGATTTTGTGTCATGCACATCACTAGCCCAGTCGGCATCCGAGTAGCCGACCAACTCGAGGGAGTCATGACGCGCTCCCACTCCAAACACTAGCCGCGACTGTTTTGTTGCCTTGAGATAGCAGAGGATCCGCTTCACCGCTTGCCAATGGAGCGGCCTGGGGTCAGCAGGATAGGGGCTCACTTGGCCCTCCCGCGAAGGCCAGGTCGGGCCGCGTCGCCACCATGGCGTACATGATGCTCCCCACCGCGGACTGGTATGGCACACCTGCCATCTCCTCCTTCTCCTCATCTGTGCTCAGCCCCATGCTCGAGCTTAGCTCAGATGTGGTGGTCATGGGTGTGCCGATGGGGTTGCACTCCTCCATGTTTTAGCAGTGGAGCACCTCTTGCACGTGCTTTGCCTGCCCCATCAACAGCGTGCGTGCCTTGCGGTTCCTTTTGATGGCGACGCCGAGGTAGTACTCGAGCTCACCCATGTCGGTCATTTTGAACCGACCGCCCAACTGCCGCTTCAGGTTCACAAACTCCTCCATGTCCGATGACATGAGGATGATGTCATCCACATAGAAGACCACGATCTGGTGCAAACCCGGCTGCTTTCGCACGTACACGCTTTGATCCGCTTCGCAGCTCTTGAAGCCAAGCTCGGCCATGAAGCCATCCATTTTTAGGTACCACATGATTGGCGCTTGCTTCAATCCGTAGAGTGCCTTGCAAAGCAGGCACACCTTCCCCGGCGGTGCGTCCACCCCCTCCGAAACCTCCATGAGGACCTCCTTGTCTAGGTTGCCGTTGAGAAACACGGTTTTCACGTCCATTTGGTGGACTTCGTAGTCGTACGCCGCCGCCACCAAGAGGATGGCACGGATGGAGGCGAACTTTGCCACCGGTGCAAAGTTTTCTTCGTAGTGTTCACCCTTCCGTTGGGCATAGCCTTTTGCAACCAGCCGCGCCTTGTACCGCTCCACCTTCCCCTCCTTGGTGAGCTTCTTCTTGAAGATCCACTTGGAGCCGATGATTTTTGCGCCCTCTGGTTTGTCAATCAGCTGCCAAGTGCCGTTCTCTTCATGGGAGGCGAGCTCAGATTTTATTGCTCCCTCCCACTCAGCCCCATTTTTCTACTGCAACGCCTCCTTGACGGTCTCGGGCTCCTCTTGCGCAAAGAACGCTCGAGGAAACCCAGTCCAGGTGCCTTGTGCGGCATCGTACCGTTTTGCCGTCCTCCTTGCGCGTCCGCTTCTCCGAGGCTGCTGCTGTTGAGGTTGTTGCTGCTGCTGCTGCTGCTGCCCTCTCGCGGCGCTACTCGCACCGCTGGCCTGCTCCCCCTCTCTCCGGGACCGTGGAGATGCGGGCTCACTCCCCGCCTCCTCGTTTAGCTCCATTGCTGTCAGCGCTTTGGACTCATCGTCCGACTCGGCTGAATGTAAATCAGCCGCTCCAACATCGCCCGGATGGTTCTCACTGGCTGGATCCGATGGGACGTCACCCTCTTTTGCGTCCTTCGGCGTCTCCCCCTCCAGGAGTGGCAGCCACTTCCCCTGCTTGGAGAGACCCGCGTCCTTGTCCGTCCAACGGCAGTCCTTGTCGAACGTGACGTCGTGACTCTTCACGATCTGCTGCCTCCGTGGGTCGAAGAGCCGGTATACCTTGCTCTCGCTCTCGTACCCAACGAAGATGCACCGGCAAGTCTGCGGATCCAGCTTGCCCCGCCCCTCCCGTGCCTGCACAACAGCATGTGCAACACAACCAAATGTGCAGAGGTGTGCCACAGTTGGCTTCCTCCCGCTCCACACTTCTTGTGGCGTCTTCCACACCTTGGACTCTGCTTCTTTTAGCGGCTTTGTCGGCGTCAGGTTCATGATGTACGCCGCTGTCCGTGCCGCCTCACCCCACTACCGCTGCGCGAGGCGAGCATCACTCAACATGGACCGGACCATGTTGAGGATGGTGCGGTTTGCCCTCTCGGCGATGTCGTTCTGCTGCGAAGAGTGTGGCAAAGTCTTCTGCCGCGTGATCCCCTTATTCTTAATCCATGCCGAGTAGCCCTTGTACTCGCCGCCGTTGTCGCTCTATAACGCCTTCAGCTTCAAGCCTGTTTGCGCTCCACTGCTGCCACAAACTCCTGTATACAGGTCAGGACATCACTCTTCCTTTTGATGATGTAGAGGTAGAGGTTGCGGCTGCGGTCGTCGATGAAGGTGACGAAGTAGCGAGCGCCCCCGATGGAGATCTCGAATGGTCCGCACACATCCGTGTGCACCACCTCCAACTTTGCCGATGCACGCGTCCCTTTGCCATCAAACGGCTGCCGTGTCACCTTGCCGACCACGCACGGCTCGCATGCGGCATTCTTGGCTGCATCGAGGCCCTTGACCTCAAGGCCCCGCACCACTTCCTTCTTTGCCATGTCCCTCACAGTTGAGGGAGCGATGTGACATAGGCGGCGGTGCCATAGGTCCAGATTTCCTTCATCCTTCGTCACGAGGTTGACGGCGTGAGTCCTCACTGCATTGGCAAGAACCTTGGTGCGAAGAAGGTACAGGTCCTCCTCCCTCTTGCCACGTGCAATCACCTCGCCATCCCCCTCCTTTCTGATGATGGCTTCTTTCTTATTGAAGAGTACCTCGAGCCCCTTGTCGGTAAGGCGGCTCACTGTCAGCAGGTTTGCCTCAAAGTTGGGCATGTGGAGCACGTCGTAGATGTGCACGGAATGATTTTCCCGTTCACCACCGACTCAATGCAAACATTGCCTTCACCCGCGGCCAGCTCCGTTTTTCTATTGGCCATTATCATGCGCCGCTCCGTGGCGCCATAGGTGACGAACGCCGCCCGGTTGCATTGTGTGTGGCGGTCGGATCCGGAGTCGATCACCGTGACTTCCGGATCTGTCAAGTCATTAGACTCCCTGGCCATCATGGCTTGGGTGTCCTTCTTCCCCCCCTTCCCGGGCTGGTCCGACTTCTTGTTGGGGCAGTTGCGTGCATAGTGGCCATGTTTGCCACAGTTGTGGCACTCCCAATTGTTGTCACCTTTCTTGGTGCCCTGCTTGGCACCCTTCCCCTTGTTTCCTCCCCCTCCACCTTGAGGGCGGACGGCATAGGCGGAACTTGATGTTGCCCCACTCTCTCTCCCACCACGCCGCATCCATTCGTTGCGGACCTCAGCAACCTTGGGGTACTTCAGCTCATCGGCGGACCGGCCGCCTCCGACGGTGATCATGGGACTCCAACTGTCCGGCAAGGCCAGAACGAGGATCATGGCTCGCCGCTGAGGGTCGACCTTCCATCCGGTGGCTACGCACTCGGCAGTAAGGGACTCAATCTGTTGCAGGATCTCCATGATGAAGTCGCCTTCATTGGTTCGGAGGGTGACGAGCCTCTTGAAGACAAAGAGCTGGTTAGCAAGGTTGGTGGACTAGTAGATGGTGCAGAGCTTCTTCCAGGCCTCTGCGGCTCCGTGCATCCTTGAATCAGTACGCGCTGGAGCGGAGCAAGCGCTAACACCAACAATGCAAGCGCCTTCTTGTTGCACGTCTTGTACTTGTCCACTTCCTTTGGCGTCGCGGTATCCAGAGGCGCCCTGGATTCATGAGTCTCACCTTCGTGATGTACGTCGTTCCTTCCCACTGACGGCTTAGCGTCCCTCTGATGCCAAGTGTTCCATTGCTCGTTGTACAGTAACCTCCACCAGTCGTGACTCCGGTGGTACTTGGATCATCGATTCCGGTGCCACCCATCACATGACGTGTCGTCGTAGTGACTTTGTGGTACTTGGTCCTGTCACGACTGTCCGTTCTGTTCGTACAGGCTCTGGTCAGTCCTTGCCGGTCCACGGAGTTGGGGTTGTATGCTTTGATGGTCCGTCTGGCCCCCTGTATCTCTCTGACGTGCTGTTTGTGCCTGATCTTGAGCCCAGTCTGATGTCTGTGCGTGCCTGCACTTTGATGGGTCTCTCCGTTGAGCATACCGCTGATTCAGCGACTGTGACTGCTCTTGACACCCATAGCATTGTCCTGCGTGCTTCAGTTATAGATGATTTGTATCGCATTGCTCGGCCCTCCTCCCCTTGCTCTCCCTCCTCCTCTGGTCGCGTTTTTGTCACTGGTGTTCTATCCCCGGAACACCAGCGGTTCCTTCACCGTCGTTTGTGTCACGTTGGCTCCGACACTGTGTCGAAGCTCATTCGGACACAGCCTGCTCTAGGTCTTGACGTGGCTTCTTTTGAGAAGCCACCCAAGACCGACTGTCTTTTTTGCGCTCAGGAGAAGATGCACCGGTGCACTTACCCTGATTCGCGTTCCCGAGCACTGAGGCCTCTCGAGTTGGTCCACTCGGACCTCCTCGGTCCTCTCCCGGTCGAGTCCCTGTCCGAGAGGGGCCGGTATGTTCTGACGCTGACTGATGACTTCACCCGGATGAGGTGGGTCTACAGTCTGCGTCAGAAGAGCGACGCCACCCTTGCGGTTCGGCTCTGGCTCGTGATGGCTGAGCGTCAGTCTCGCCACACGCTACATACTTTTTGCTCGGATCGCGGCGGCGAGTTCCTCGGTGAGATGGACTCCTTCTTTGCTGAGCACGGCATTTTTCACCAGGTTTCCGCTCCTGCTACCCCAGAGCAGAACGGTGTATCTCAGCGCTGGAACCGCACCATGGAGGATGCGGTTCGCGCCATGCGGTCTGAGTGCGGTCTCCCGGAGTCCTTCGCCTTCGAGGGCTTCGCCTACATGACTTGGGTCTGGAACCGCCTCCCGCATGGTCCGCTTCTGGATCATGTTACACCGTACGAGCTCTAGTTTGGCCACCGTGCTGATCTTCGTCTCGCTTGCGTCTGGGGTTCCCTGGCCTCCGTGTGGTACACCGAGGATCAGCAGGGGTCCAAGGTCTCCCCTCGGGGTCGCTTGTGTGCCTTCATCGGCATCTCCCCGCGGTCGAAGGCCTGGCGCTTTTAGGACCCCACTCGCCGTCGTTTCATTGAGTCCCGTGACGCGCTGGTTTTTGAGTCACTCACATACCGTGATCTGACTTCGATCACAGCCCTCTCTGCCGCTCATGTCCCTTCCTGTGAGGGTCCTCGGCGGATGGGGGAGACTTCTCCCCCAGTGACCACTCCTCGTTAGGCTGATGTGTCCGCTCGAGTCCCCTTTCGGTCTCCAGCACTTGATGATCTGGCTATCATTGCCGTGGCTACTATTGCCTAGCACGGCTGCTACGGCCGCTGCTGCTACTGCGGCTGATGTTGCGGCCGCTGGTACTACTGCTGGAATGCTACTACTATTGTTGCAATGATGTCAAAAAACTGTTGCTGCAGTTCTGCACTACCCACGGCTGCTTCTCCTTGCTGTTTCTTGTGCTGCTTGCTACCGCTGCCGCTGCTCGCTGTTGCTTCTGTTGCCCACTGTTGCTACTTGCAACCGCTACTACGTACGGTGCTGGGGGCTGGTGCAGGCTGCTGTTACGAGCTGCTTCCTTTTTTTTTATCAGAATTCCCAGCCTGATACAGCTGCTGCTCCCACCTGTTGCTGCTGCCGCTGGAGTTGGTAACAGCCACAACTCACCGGGTGGGGTGATGGGGACTGCGTGGTGATGTCGCTGATGAAAATGGCTGCAACGAGTCCCAGGATACGGCGGCTGCGGTGACTCTCACTACTGCTATTGCTGCTGCATCTATGTGGTGCAGCTCAGCGAGAGAGGTCTCCCTGCTCTGATACCATCAGAAAATGCATGGAAGCTTCCTAGCAATACCAACGCTAACTATGTGTTAGTGTTTGGTTAGACGGTGATGAGAGTCACAAGTCGCGCACACAAGGTAAAGGGTCTGGCTAGGCGACACAAGGCAAAGTGTCAGAATGCTTCAATAGCATTTGCATAGAAAAATGACAAATGACAAGTCCATGGCATAAGTACTTGCCGCGGCGCACGGCGAGTGTCGCACGTGGCAGTGCAAGATCTGTCCTAGAACCGGCCCAAAACCATTGTTTTGGCCGAAACTCAGCGTAGACAAGTCAGAATGCTATGCAATCTGAACCTACACGTGCAGAATCTCAAGCTAAACGCTACGACTGCTCTCATGCATGCATTTGGCAACAAACGGTGGACACACAATGCAAAAAGATGCAACTCGGGCCCACGGCTAGTCCACCGATGAAATCCTACAAGCTACAGAAAAACTAGAGAAGGTCCCAGACAGCATCCAGGACTCTGGGGCGACCGTCAATCAGCTCTGAGAAGATAGTCCACCACTAGACTGAGAAACTGCTAGGAAGCTTCCTAGCCTTGCTGCTGCTGACGTGGTGACACTGTCCAGTCAGCTGACGCACTAGCAAGCAGGCAGGTGCAAGAAACAGCAAGGATCAGGCTAGGGAGACGCGCAAAGTCTCATAAGCTTCAATAGCTTAGTAAATGCAGAGAGAAATGACAAATGACAGGTCCAGGGCATAAATACCTGCCGCGGCGCACGGCGGGTGTCGCACGCGGCAGTCCAAGAGCTGTCCTAAAACCGGCCCAAAACCACTGTTTTGGCCGTAACTCTGCGCACACATGTCAGAATCCTACGCCGTCTGAACCTAGACGTGCAGAATCAAAAGACGCACGCAACGACTGGTCACATGCATGCATCCATCGACTGACAGCGAGTATATAATGCAAAAACATGCAAATGGGCCTCATGCCCAGTCCGCCGAAAGGCGCCTGCA
>SZWC01012196.1:6051-32144 GCA_023375785.1 Penium margaritaceum | reverse complement strand
TCTCTCTCTCTCTCTATCTCTCTCTCTCTCTCTCTCTCTCTCTCTCTCTCTCTCTCTCTCTCTCTCTCTCTCTCTCTCTCTCTCTCTCTCTCTCTCTCTCTCTATGCATGTGTTTTATTCAATGGAAGCACATTTTATACGGCAAGCTAACTTAGCGCTGATGCCTTGTGAGTGGGAAGCGTACTAGGAAGCTTCTTAGAAATCACATTTTCATATCAGAGCAAATGAGCCATAGCTCATTGTGTTGTGTAGTAGAGACAAAGTGGTTGCAATAGTGAGTGGCAGGAGCGACAGCCACACATAACAGCAGCAGCTGTAGAAGATCATGGAAGGACCCACCACGACAACGTTGTAGTGGAGACAGTGGCGGCAGCCGCAAGCAACAATAGCCGGGGAGATAGTAGCTGTAATAGTAAGCAACAGCGGGAAGCACCTGCAGCACCATTGGCTCTAGGTAGTAGTTATAACAGTAGAAGCAGCAGGAGGAGTTGCAGTAGTAACGGCGGAGGGTACCACCTGCACTAGCAGCCATAGCAGGAGCGACATTGGCGAGCAGGTGTCTTAGCAGCACCAGAGGGCCATAGCCTAAGTAGCAGCTGCAACAGCAATGGCGGCTACAAGCAGCTACAGGTAGGGCAGTGACAAGCACCTTGAATAGTATTGGCGGAGGGTTGCAGTCACAACAACAGCCTCGGAAACAGTGGCAATGGCGAGTACCTATAGTAGCAACGGCAGAGGGCAGTAACCTCAGTAGCAGCCGTAGCAACAAGGGCGGTTGGGAGTCGCTGCAATGGTGGCGGCAATGAGCACTAACCAGCAGTTCTAGCAAGAGGGATGGTGCACAATAGGCGTGGTAGGAGAAGTAGGAGTAGTGGAGGCGAGCTGCTACACGCGCACTACGCAACCATAGCACCTGTGATGCTCATAGTAGTAGTAGTAGCAGCACCAGTAGTGGCGGCGGTGATTAGCCGCAACAGCACCGCACGAAAACAACAGCTGTAGCGACGACGGCACCAAGTAGTTGCAGTGGACGGCCGCAATTGCTCACGCCCGCTTTAGTAGCAACAAAAGCAGCAACGCGCGTAGCAGTGGGAGCCCTGGCGGTAGTAGACACTATTGCAGCTTTCTTGCACTGCAAAGCTGCCTTCCAAATTTACGCTAAAAGAGAGCTTGCCCTCAGGCAAGCTCGCCGGTCGATGAGCTCGCCGAGCTCGCTCACTCGATGAGCGAGCTCCTTGAGCAAGCTCACTTGACAAACTCGCTCAAGGCGAGGTTCGAGCCTGCACACAACAAAAAGGAATAAAGGGGGGGGGGGAAGGACAAGGGGGGCTCCTCGAGTGGG
Source organism: Penium margaritaceum (assembly GCA_023375785.1). Lineage (NCBI taxonomy): Eukaryota > Viridiplantae > Streptophyta > Zygnematophyceae > Desmidiales > Peniaceae > Penium > Penium margaritaceum. The sequence continues at coordinate 30,802 of SZWC01012196.1, read as the reverse complement.
GTCACCCAAGAATAACCCCCATAGGGGCATCCAAGGAGGTGGCCCCTGGAGAAGAAAAGAGGGGAAAATAAGAATAAATCAAAGAGGAGAGGATAAAGGTGGTTTGAGGTCATAGTAGTCAGCTAACGGCGGCAAACGGAGCAGTTGTAGTTGTAGCACCAGCAGTATGAGTAGCGCTAGCGATTGAAGGAAGTGTGGCAAGGACCACCGCCATTGGCGTTGACGGCGGCCATAGGCGGTAGCAACAAGAGCAGCAGCACCGATGGCAAATTGAGGTTGCACATTGCGCTTGCCGAGGGATAGTAGCATAGCAATCGTAGAGCACTCGTACAGCAGTGCACCATTAGTGTGGTGGTGGCCGCCCTTGTGATGGCATCGCAACATGTTTGAGAGATTGTGCTTCGATCGCCCACCTCCCCTTGTGCCCTTATGCCAATGGGAGCAAGGGCCACGTGCACTCACCCACGCCGAGCTCTGGTTATGAGTAGACTTGCGTGGCATGGAGCGTAGCTGGCGCCGAATTAGGCACCTGCTCTCCATAAGTGGCAGGCACCGTGTCCACAGTGGCATACACGTCAAGCATCTAATAGCTTTGTCTGCTACTATTGTGGGGATCGGCACCATGGCTTGCGCCAGTGTTGCCAGTGCCCCGTCAGATGGCGACCACCCTAGATATGGTCCCGCCCTTCTTCTTCATCATCTGACTCACAGACCTTAGTCGATACTCTGGCACCCCTCAGTGGAGCTACGGTGGTGTTGTACGTCGAGCTCTAAGGTCTAAAGCGCATGGTGCAACAACTCAGAGACCATGTGTTCTCTGAGCAGGCCGTTGCCACCATGTCGCTTCACGCACCCCCATCTTCCTCCTCGCCATCCTAGCCTCCATCAGTGTCCTCAACTGACGATGACACGCCTCCCGACCTTAGCTCTACATCTGACGCCATCCGCTCTGTGTTGGAGTCAATTAGAGTCATCCCTACCTTTGACCCCTCCGCTTCTGTGATAGTCCCTTTAGGCCGCCGTCATTGCGCTTGCACTCAGCACGTGAGGAAACGCACGGCATGTTTGGTGAGACGTACCAAGGAGGCACGAGCAGTCGCAACAGTTGCAAACGTCACCGCATTGACGCCTCTGGATGGGGCCTTTGATGAAGGAATAACATTTGTTTTGGAATGAGTGTGTATATGGTCTTTAAAACTGTATTTGGCTATCTTTTACTTCTTCGGATAAGGAAGAGAAAAGACTGTGCTTATTGAAAGAAATAGAATAAGTTCAATGCAATAATTTTACACTTCATTAACTGTATTAATGGGCTTGAAAAAGCTCAAACTAAGTGTAGTCATATCATGTATTGACAGTTAAATCTTTGTAACGGGTCGTGTCTCCAGATCCTGCTCTGGAGTCGTTGTCGGAGTTCGCAGAATGGCGTTCTCAGTTCGCGTCACGGGTTTTCCACGTTTGCAAGACTGAGGGGCAATCGTCAGCAACGACCCAGAGCAGGGAGACTGAAATGTATTGAGTCTCCGGAGGCCCATTTCCATTTTTAACCAAACCCCTGGTTTTGGGACCCAAACCGGGGATTTATACCTCGAACTCGTGTGTTCGCACGAGTTATTTCGTTTTTTTATGTCAAAGTTAGTCGCGAACGAACTTCCATTTACGTTTTGTCGTTCTGGCGCAAAATCGTGGCGTGCGAGGCATGTTGGCGATTTTGCGCCAGTCCTCTCGTCCTTACCCTCGCTCCCCCTATCCCTCGTCCTCGCTTTCTTGTTTGCAAGGAGGGCGAGGGAGGGCGAGGGCACGAGGCCACAAGGCCTCGCCCTTGAGGCCCTTGTGGCCCCTCAGCCACCGATTGGGCTGAGGCCGCGATCGGCGGCTGGCGGCTTGACGGCCGGTCGCTTGGCCGGCCGCCGACCGTCTAGTCGGCCAGCAGCGAGCTGGCCGGCGGCCAGCAAAGTGCTGGCCACCGGCCAGCCCTTGCTGACGCGAGGGGTGATGCGCAACCACCCCTTGCTTCAGCGAGGAGGGAGGGCCGAACCGGCCCTCCCGCTACATTCCTCCCCATTTATTATGAACCGTCTTGGTTCATGAACAGCAAGCAGGATTGTCAGTTTGTGAGTCATCAACATTGTGAAAGAAAATTAATAACTTCAATCACCAGCTAGACATGAACACGTGCATGGTACTTGGACCTAAGTTGCAGCTTGTAGGTCAGCACGGCTAGCGATCTCCCCCCTTTAGGCTGGAGCGTCCGCGTGACAACCATGCTCGGCATCCCCAACCTCCCATGGTCGTTGTCCATGAATGCAGCCCTGTGGGAATGTTGTTCACTTTCTCCGTATTCAGGTGGTACCTCCTGCCACGCATCGATCTGTCCGACGTGCATGCTCGCTTCAGTACTCGTTGACCACCCCTGTGGGCAACCGAGATTTGGGCTCCCATGAATTATGTTCAGGTCCACAACCGGCCCAATGAACGAGGTACTCCCTAACAATGCGCGACCGAAGAGTACGCTCTTGGTGCTGGAGTAGGCAAAGGACCTCGTATTGGCCGTCGACAGTAAGGACTGCTGGTGGTGGCTGAACGATTCCGTCTGCCGTGTATGGAGCCAGCAGGCTCACATGAAACACGTCATGTATCTTCATACTCGGCGGAAGTAGCAATCGGTATCCCATTGGCACGATGCGTACCACTATGGGAAACGACCCAATCCACTTTGGTAGAAGTTTTCTTGCCCCTTGCGACTTCAGCCGAAGGTTTTGGTGCTAAGCAACACTTTTTCACCGATGTCAAACGAGACCTCCCGGCGACCTTTGTCAGCATATGCGTTTTTTCGCTACCGAGCTGCTTGAAGGTGACCCTTCGCCTCCTATAATAAGGAGTCGATGCGCTCAGCAAAGGCTTGAGTGGAAGGAACCCGCCCTTCTGTGCTCCCACTCTTCACCAATGAAAAGGGTACCACTGGATGCCGATCACTGTTCAACACAAACGGTGTGAAGTGTGTGGACTCGTTCACCGAGTTGTTCACTGCAAAGTCTCCCGGTGTCAGGAATTTTTCCCAATCATGCATGGCAGGGTCCACGTACATGCGGAGCATCTGCCCCAGAGTGCAATTCATACGCTCTGTTTGTCCGTCAGTTTGAGGGTGAGATGCTGTCGACATTTGCGACTCACTGCCGAAGTACTCGTGCATATTTTGCCAGAACTTACTAGCAAATCTTTGATCTCGATTAGAGATTATTTGCAACGACAAGCCGTGGTACTTTACGACACCCTCAAAGAAGAGACAAGCGGTCTCCTCTGCGTTCACGTCAGTAGTCGTAGGAATGAAGTGTGTCATCTTTGTCAAAAGATCCACAACCACTAGTATTGCATCGTGGCCACGGGCAGTGTCCGAAATACCATTAATGAAGTCCATGCTGACGCACTCCCATGGAGTCCTAGGAATGGGAAGCTGTTGGAGGAGTCGAGCAACCTTCTTGTTACTAGCCTTATTATGAAGACATGGGTCGCATGTCATGCAATACTTACGGATATCGACACTCCATCCTGGCCACCAATAGTGGTCCGAGAGTGCCTGTCCGGTCTTTCGGGGTCCCACATGACCTACGACCAGCGATTCGTGGAACGGGGAGATAATCTTTGCTCGAAGGTCTCTCGAGTTTGGCACAACAACTTGTTCTCCGTGCTAGAAGATTTCTACGGCCTCCACCAAGCCGTACTTGTCCAGATTTCAAGAGTCTTGAAACCAATAATCCACACAGTATCCCATCCGGATCCCATTTACAAAACCGTTGTAATGGACAATCTCTCGTGGTGGTTGCCGCAGAGGTGCAGGGGGATCTGGTGATTCTACTGTTGCTGTTGCAATGGCCAAAAAACACCCACTGACCTCAGTGGTTGCTTTAATTTCCACAGGCTGTCGGCTTAGTGGATCGGCCAAATTGATGCGTCCTGGTCGTTATTCCCATGTGAACGAGAATCGGCTCAGGTATTCGCTCCAACGCGCTCGTCGTCTTGACAGGTTCGGTCACGTTTGGAAAAACACCAATGGGATATGGTCGGTCACGACCGTCACACCCCCTTCAGCACCCTCGAGGTAGCAACGCCATATCTTGAAAGCGTGTACTACCGCAAGGAGCTCTTGATCCCCTGTCGTGTACCGCGTTTCCGCGGGAATGAGCTTCCAGCTCTCATACGCAACTGGGTGACCGTTCTGCATGAGGATGGCTCGGAGTCCTTCTACCAACGCATCACATCAAACCTCCCACAGTTGCAATGGATCCGGAAGAGCTAGGATGGGCGCCATGGATAGAAGCTCTTTGACTTTGAGAAAAGTGTTTTTGCAATTAGGTGTCCATTCCTAACGCACGTCTTTTCGCGTGAGCCTGGTAAGCGGTGGTACCAAGGTCGAATACCCTTGCATAAACCGTCGAAAGTAGTTTGCAAGGCCGAGAAAACACAGAATCTACCCAACATTTTCCGGGCGTGGCCAGTCCACAACGGCCTTGACCTTTCGTGGGTCAACACGGATGTCGTCATTGCCGACGTCTGTCTAAGGTATTCGAGCTCCTCTTGTGCAAACTTGCACTTGCTCACTTTCGCATAGAGCTTCTCTTCCCGTAGGATTGCGAGAACTTTGCGCAAATGTTCTATGTGCTCTTCCATTGATTTGGAGAGGACCAGGATGTCATCCAGGTAAACGAAGACAGACTGTCCGAGTTGCTTCGCGAACGTTCGGTTCATTTCTCCTTGGAAGGTTGCCGGGGCATTTGTAAGCCCGAAGCATAACACTCGGAACTGATAGTGTCCCATGTGCACTTGAAACGCGGTTTTGGGCACATCATCTTGCGTGATCCGGATATGATGGTACCCTTGAGACAAATCCAAGGACGAAAATACTTTTGGGCCTTGGAGTTGGTCAGAAAGGTCCTCGATCCGCGGTAAGGGGAATCCATTTTTCACCGTCAGCTTGTTCAATGCCCGGTAATCCACCCACATGCGTAAACCACAATCCTTTTTGTTCACAAAAAGGATCGGCGTACTTTACGACGAGCTACTGGGCTTGATCCACTCTTTTGCAAGGTACTCTTTGATTTGGCGTTTGGCCTCTCGCCTTTCTACTAGACTAAGGCGATACATGGGTCTAAACTGAGGAGTCCCCTCTGATTGCAGCCAAATCGTGTGGCCCATGTGTCTTTCTGGTGGAAGCCCATCCGGTGGGTCTTGTAATACATCCAAGAACTCCGCCAATCGAGATTTGATCTCTTGTGGCGTGTCTTCCTTCTCGTTGTCCTCCACTTTCTGCAGCTGAGCCAAGAATTATCCACAATCTTGTTGAATACATCTCTTGACCTGTATTGCAGACAAGCTGGCATGGAGTTTGAGTCGGGTCGGTGACAATTCCGTACTTAGAATCAACGTAAAGCGGCATTGTCCTTTTCAGAGGATCAAACACTTTGACTCAAAGCACATTAGAGCCTTGTTGTCACGGAGCCAGGGATCCCCTAGCACCACGTCAAACGGGTCAAGAAGGTTGAGTACCTTCAACATGACACTTTGTGTGTACTCTTGAATACAATTCTTTTCTTTACAAGTACCGATCACGGGTACCGTACGGTTTTCACCGACAACAACTGCGCCATTTGATGGCTCATACTTCAGGCCAACCTGTCGGGGAAACCCAAGGCTAACAAAAGAGTCGTCCCCTCGAGTGTCAGCAAGTACATTCACAGGAACACCGGCTAGGTGTCCTTTGAACTGCATCGTCAAGTTGCCTCCACTCTTCCGAGTGAACATACTCGACGACAGCAAGCCGAGTTTGTGATAAACACATAATATGTACGACGGCAATCGCAACTCCCATGATTCACCCACTCGGGTCGACATCTTGTGGACACGTGTGAATTCGACTAGCACCTTCCAGTATTTGAATTTGACTGGGTCAAAATCGTCGTCTAAAGGTATTGCAAACGTGATTGAACTCATTGCTTTGAGGGCATTTGCTTCAATCACTGTGTCACACAAATCTTACACTTTGGTCGGTGTTGCCACCACTAAGCATGTACGATCATGCATCTTGTCTGGAGATGCAAGGTTTAGTGGGCAATGTCGGTCAGTTCCTGTAGAATGCGGTTCAACACGAGGAGAGAAAACAACAGAGATATTTGAACTCGTCAAAAACACAAATTGTTTAACATCCTCATCTGAAAACATGAATCCACACTCGTGATCCCGTTTTACCCCTAAGTGGTCCCCACCGACGTCACTCAGGGGTGGGGAAAACCCGCCCCTCGGCCCTGTCCGTTACCACGTCCGGGCCCATTGCCGCGACCGCGACCCTGTCCACGGCCTTGTCCGTGGCCTCCTACTGCACCATCCCCACGAGGTGCTACTGCTGCAGCTAACACCGCGGCCTCTTGTCCACCACCAGCAGCCTGAGGGCACTGAGCCCTAAAGTGGCCCGGTTGCATGCAGTTGTGGCAGAGCCCTTCGCGAAAGGATGCGTTGCGACGCTCACGCGTCACCTGCAGCTCGTCATTCTTGCGGTTGCGCTTGTTGTTGGGGCCCTTGTATCCACCAGCCTTCTTGGCTGGAGGGTTTGCAGACTACTTGCCCTTGGCCTCGCCTCGCTGTCCAACTGACCCACCAGCCCCTGCAGCATCCATGCGCATGTCAGGGCCATTTTGTACTCGTATGTTTGGCCGTGCATGAGAGTAGTGCTTCGGGTTTGCCGAATACACTTCGCTCATGTAGTCGCGCAACTCCCTCCAGCTTGTCCAAGCTTGGCCAGTGGCTATCGTGGTGGTCTTGTCCTTCAGCTTCTCTCTGGCAAGACCATCATGCAAGTACTCCAGCAACATGTGTTCTAGGTACTTGAAGGTCTGAGTCCCATTGCCCTCGGTGAAGCTTTGGGCTTCCTCCACGAGTGTGGTGAACTCGCTGAAGTAGGATTCGAGCGAGTTGTCTAGCTGCCTGAAGTCATTGATCTTGTGGAAGGCACGCTGCGCCTCCTCATGTTGGGTGCACTTCTTGCGCATGATCACGCAGAAGGCCTCCCACGGCATGGGCTGCCACTCGAGGTGCGGCTGCTGCACAGTCCAGTCCTTGACCACATACTTGAAGAGTTTGTCTCCAAGCCGCGTCCTGGCAAGGTCGCCCCACTGGCTGAGTGGAGCCTTGTTGAGACATAGAACGTTCTCCATGCGGTTTAGCCAGTCAATCAACTTCACGCTCTTCCGGAAGATCTCCACACTGTGGAGGAAGGACATGTTCATGACCGACCCGGAAGTCGTCTAGGTAGGCAAGTCATCGCTGCCACCGGCAGTGGCATCCGCACCTGCGACACGCTGCGCTTGCTCCTGCATCCACACCTGGGTCACGCTCTGCAACGCCTTGTCGAGGTCATTACATTGGCGGCTTGCCTCATGGGCGGCCAGGCACTGCAGCTGGCGATCACGATCGAGGTGCGTGATGCTCTACCCGACGTGGGCCAGTAGGCTGGCGAACGCGAAATTGAGCTCTGATGTCGTCAGAGCATCGGTGATAGCCTCCAAGGCCTCGCGCTGTCCATGCACCCTTACCCACTACAGGAGGGTACGGTTCGCATACACGCCTCCAAGGAGTCCCACCTTTTAGAGGAGATTGTCGTCGGCGACAACGCTCGAGTGGGCGCTTCCTTGCCCCATTGCGGCCGCATCGTAGGAAGGGGGGTCCGCTCCCATTCCTCCAAGTGGTACCGTATCTCCACCGTCGGTGGTGATCCTGAGTCGGCCTGCCGCCTCAGCAGCAAATTCCGCGAGCCTACGACGGTCATCGCGAATTGTCTTTGCGGCGTCGTTGTCTGGCTTGTTTTCGCGGGAACTACCCGTGTGACCGCCTTTAGCGCCCTTGCTGCTCTCGGCAGTCTCGGTGCCACCGGTAGCTTCAAGTGACACGACGGACATCTTGTCCTTCTCGAGCAATCAGCTCGAGTTTGTCGCACGACGATGACGATGGTCGCGATCCTCATCGCCTTCGCCATCATCGGTGTCGTGCTCTTCGTTGGGGTCCCCCTCTAGGAGATCCTCCTCCATCGAGTCGTCAATTGCGTGGGGGTCGCCCACGTGCGCATCGAAGTGCTCTTCAAGCACTTTTTTGGCCTCCGCACGCTTCTCGGTGTTGCCGAGGTTGGCGTCGGTTGCCTTAGGTGGTACGGTGGCCTTGGGAGGTACGGTTGCCTTAGGCGGTACGGTTGCCTTTGGATTGGCAATCGTGCTCGCGGCGGCGGCTCCCAAAACTTGGAGTCCGCCAAGAGCTCGTGGTGAGGCTGTCACCATCTTGCCCTTATTTGTCTTGGACGGTCCGGCACTTTCCATCTCGTCGTTTGTTCAACTAGCACGTTAAGGTTATTGTGAGGATCACCCCACAACGAGGAGGAATCGCCTCCTAAGATGTTGCTCTCATGATCGGTGAGGCAATTATAAACTTTCTATTTCCCTAGGATGCCACGTCGGCACAAGGTCGTGGGTTTTGAATCTAGTCTTTCTAAGCCGTGACTCACGGCAATGGGTAGCCACTAGATTCTAGAAAAAAACAGAAAGTTACAATACAAGTAATTGAAAAGAAGTGTATGCACCGCCCACAAAGCTAGGGCAAAGAATGGGAGAGGAAATACACAATTTCTAGCAACTCCTCCAATCCTTCTTCTAACTTCTTTTCTTCTCTGTATTCTTGTCTTCCTTGGCCTCGTCTTGAGTCTTCTTTGCGCGTCTCGCGCCCCTTGGCGGTGTCCTCCTTGAGCCGCCGGCGTTAGGGGAGTTGCCAAAATTCCCCAAGGTGGCGTCCTCCCTCTTTTTAGGACTTTATCAAGCTTTGAGAGCCCCTGGCCTTGAAAAGAAGCGCTTTCCCAATCTTTGATTGAAGGAGGGAAGGTGGGAACCTTGAAAAGAGGGGAAAAACTTGGTGGTTTGGGGGTGGGCACTCCCCAGCCCGTCCCACAAAAATGCCTTAGGTCCCCTCGAGGTGAAGAGAGACTGGAAGAAAGAGGCTCCCCCAAGTAGAGCTCTTTTTTAGCTCTCCAACGCACTTAACGGCGGTATAGTGCGTTAGGTGTAGATGTCGTAGTCCCTTCTGGCATTTCTACTACTGCTTGTAGCAATCGGTGGTGTTTTTCTATGTCATAGCCGCTGTTTCCATCGAACTCTTGGTCGCGAGGGTCATCTGGCTCTCATACAACTAAAACGGATCGTGTCTCAAGCTCCTGCTTTGGAGTCGTCGTCAGAGTTCGCAGAATGGCGTTCTCAGTCCGTGTCAGGTGTTTTCCCCCTTTGCAAGACTGAGGGTCTTCGTCATCAACGACCTAGAGCGGGGAGACTCGAATATCTCGAGTCTCCGGAGGCCCATTTCCGATTTTAACCAAACCCCTGGTTTTGGGACCCAAACCGGGGGTTTTGACCTTAAAATTGTGTGTTCGCACGAGTTATTTTGTTTATTTTATGTCGAAGTTCGTCGCGAACAAACTTCGATTTACGTTTTACCGTTCTGGCACGAAATCATCGCGTGCGAGGCACCCTGGCGATTTTGCGCCAGTCCTCTCGTCCTCACCCTCGCTCCACCTATCCCTCGTCTTTACTTGCTTGTTTGCAACGAGGGCGAGGGGGGGGCAAGGGCACAAGGCCACGCGGCCTTGCCATCGAGGCCCTCGAGGCCCTCGTGGCCCCTCAACCACCAATCAGGCTGAGGCCGCGATCGGCGGCTGGCGGCTGGCCGGCCCGGTGGCCGGTCGCTCGCTTGGCCGGCCGCCGGCCGTCTAGCTGGCAGTCAGCGAGCTAGCCGGCGGCCAGCGAAGTGCTGGCCGCCGACCAGCCCTCGCTGACGCGAGGGGTGGTGCGCAACCACCCCTCGCTTCAGCGAGGAGGGAGGGCAGAACGGGCCCTCCCGCTACAATCTTCATCAATGCTGAAATGATACGAAATAATGAAGTTCAAGTTTCTCCCTTTGATGTAAATTATAGAATGGTACTTTTTGAATGTATGAAACATTTTAACGTGGTCTTGATTACAAACACATCATTTAAAATAAATTTAAAATTTAAGATCTCAATGAAGGCGAAATTTTATAACTCAAACTACTATAAAAATGGGTTTGTCACATTCAGTTTTCTTATCTTTAAGATTCATGTAACAACTTTAATATTGTTAGATGAGAATAGGAACATATAAAAAATTTGTTCAAAGTTTCATGAAAAAATAATCTCAATCTCATGAAGACCTTTTGTACATATAATATTGATGAGATTAAGAATGAAATCAACAGTATACAATAAAAAAAGCTAAGTTTTTTGTTGTGAAAATTGGGTTTTGAAAAGAGACAAGAGGGAAAATGGAGAAATTTGGTTTTATTCTTTCTTGACCAATATCTTGATTCATTTTACTTTTTTTTATTTTTTGAATCATCAGATGGGGAAAGAAATGATTTTTCATCTCTACGAAAACGGAAATCTTATCATGTTATTTTTTTCACATTTTGAACTATATGAATATAAAAATGTTGATGGTACACTTCTCTTTGTCTTTACTTCATGAAACATTACGTTTTATATTGGCTTATGAATGTTCATCACTCTCAAATGCTAGACACAAAACAAGTTTTATGTCAAATGTAAATGAAAATCCTATATTTTAATGTAAGACGATTCTCGTGGAAGTCAAACATGTGGTTGGTGAGCACGTAGCATGCACGTGGAAGACTCCCAGGCGTCAAAAGAAATGCTTGAGAAAGAACACCTGAAGGTGGACTAAGACAAAGTACACAATACCGACGATATAGACAAGGATCACGATCCTCTCCATTTTCATAAGGTGAACTTGAGCCAATCACTTGAAAAAGAAAAGGCACCTGTTGAGTTAGAAGAAGTTGTTGATAGCAACCATGCCACCTAAAAGAACAATTCCGCCAAAAGATGCCAGGCAAGAAATTCCCATGAGCACAAGTCAAATGATGACAAGGCAAAAGAAATTCATAATGCTCTCTACGAGCTCATCAAGATAGCCGGCAAGGTGGTGGGGCAACTCAAAATCAGTAACGATGGTGGAGGTGCGATACCACCCGAAGGAGTGTAGGCGGACCCCCTACTTAAGACATGGAGCCAATGGGATGTTTTTAGCCCCCCTCAAGAATCACGTTGGATGATAGCTTCCTTTGGAAGGTGGACTTTCTTGAGAATTTTCACACAAACCGTACCCTTCTTTGGTGGGCAAGGGTGCATCGACGGGGAGAGGATCTTGAGGCCATCACCAATATTTTGAAAAGTACATACATTAGTTTGATTCAAATAATAACTTGTTTTCCGATTTTTCAATTGGTGTTCTATCATTCTTCCTTTATCAATGCCCTAAAGGTAATGATTAAACAATTACTTGGTTGAGGTTCGATTTCTTATACATAATTGTACTGTAGCGGGATGGCCGGTTCGGCCCTCCCTCCTCGCTGAAGCGAGGGGTGGTTGCGCACCACCCCTCGCGTCAGCAAGGGCTGGCCGGCAGCCAGCACTTCGCTGGCCGCCGGTCAGCTCGCAGCCGGCCGGCTGGACGGCCAAGTGACCGGCCGGCCACCGGCCGGCCAGCCACCAGCCGCCGATCGCAGCCTCAGCCCGATCGGCGGCTGAGAGGCCACGAGGGCCTCGAGGGCGAGGCCTCGTGGCCTCGTGCCCTCGCCCCCCTCGCCCTCCTTGCAAAACAAGCAAGCAAGGACGAGTGATAGGGGGATCGAGGGTGAGGTCGAGAGAAAGCTGGCGCAAAATCGCCAGCGTGCCTCGCACGCGACGATTTCGCGCCAGAATGGCAAAACGTAAATCGAAGTTCGTTCTCGACGAACTTTGACATAAAATAAACGGAGTAACTCGTGCGAACACACGAGTTTGAGGTCAAACCCCCCGGTTTGGATCCCAAAACCAGGGGTTTGGTTAAAACGGAAATGGGCCTCCGGAGACTCGAGATATTCGAGTCTCCCTGCTCTGGGTCGTTGATGACGATTGCCCCTCAGTCTTGCGCAGGGGGTAAACCCCTGACGCGGAATGAGAACGCCATTCTGCGAACTCCGACGAAGACTTCAGAGCAGGAGCTGGAGACTCGACCCGTTACAGTGGTTCTCAGAGCCACAAGACCCTTGTGACCAAGAGTTCGACAGAAACGGCGGCTACGACATAGGTAAAACGCCGTCGGCATCTGTAAGCATCAGCAGAAACGCCAGAAGGGACTACGGCATCTACGCTTCACCGTTTGAAGCGTCGTAAAGGGCATTACGAAGCTAGAGAAGAGCTCTATTTTTTGGAGCTTCTTCTCCACAACCTCTCCTCACCTCCAGGGGACCTACCCCAGTGAACTTTGATTTCGATATTAACTGTTTTTCCCATGGTCGAATTACGTCGAAAAAGGTTTTTCGTCGAATTCAAAAGAACCACCAAGATAGTTCCAAAACTTTTTCGTCGAATTCAACGGTCTACCCTTATGCCTCTGCCCAGTTCAAAACTGGGTCCTTTGTCTCTTTGGTCTTGCATCCATATGTTTGTTTTCTTAAAATCACGTGGTCGACGCTGTTCGAACACGCGAGGATGCGTTTCGGTGGCCGTCGAGGCCACCGAACGCTCCCCACCTCGCGTTTGCCGTTTGGTGGAACGACAAACGCGAGCGCGATGAGCATGCGACCATTCGAAATGCCAAATGGTCGTATGCTCCTCGCTCTCGCGCTCGAACAGAGTTGAGCGTGAGAGCGAAAGAAACTTTTTTGGGCTGATTCGTCGGAAAAAATATTGATATACCCCATTTCGCCGAATTTAACGATCCACCCCCCCCCTTTTTCGTCGATTTCAAAAGTACCCCCAAAAGTATTACAGAAGGGAAAAAAAACTCGTCGAAAAAATCACAGCACAAATCAATCGTCGAAATCAAAGTTCACTGGGGTAAGGGAATTTTTGGGGACGGGGTGAGGAGTGCCCACCCCCAAACCACCAAGTTTTCTCCTCTTTTCAAGGTTCCCTCCCTCCCTCCTTCAACCAAGAAATTGGGACAACACTTCTTCCTAAGGCCAGGGACTCTCAAAGCTTGATGAAGCTCTAAAAAGAGGGAGGACCACACCTTAGGGACTTTTGGCGGCTCCCCCAACGCCGCCGACTCAAGGAGGACGCCGCCAAGGGGCGTGAGACGTGCCAAGAAGACACAAGAAGAGACCAAAGAAGACCAGGAGACAAGAAGACAAGAAGTCAAGAAGAAAGTAGTATTTTTGCTCTTGACCTTGTACTTTCTTGTGTTCTTACTCTTTTGCCGAGTTTTTTGAGCGGTACTCACACTTCTAGTCACCCCCTTGTATTGTTAACTCCTGTTTTCCTAGATCCTAGTTGCTACCAAGTGCCGTGAGTCACGGCTTAGGAGGAGTAGTTTCTAAACCCACGACCTTGTGCCGACGTGGCGGCCTAGGAAAATAGAAGTTTCAATTGAAATTGCCTCACCGATCGTGAGAGCTAGATTGTAGGAGGCAATTCCTCCTTTAAGTTGTGGGGTGATCCTCACAACGACCTTCACATGCTAGTTGCACAAACGACGAGATGGCAAGTGCCGGACCGTCCAAGAAAAACAAGGGCAAGGTGGTGACGGCCTCACCACGAGCTCTCAGCGGACTCCAAACTTTGGGTACCGCCGCCGCGAGCACGGTTGCCAACCCAAAGGCAACCGTACCGCCAACGGCAACCCTACCGCCGAAGGCAACCGACACCAATCTCGGCGATACCGAGCAGCGTGCGGAGGCCAAAAAGGTGCTCGCCGAGCACGTCGACGCGCACATGAGCGACCCCCACGCGACGGACGAGGCGATGGAGAAGGATCTCCCGGGGGGATATCCCGACAAAGAGCACAACGTCGACGATGGCAAAGGCGACGAGGATCGCGACCATTGCCATCGTCGTGCGACGAACTCAAGCTGATTGCTCGAGAAGGGCAAGACGCCCGCCGCATTGCCTGAAGCTCCGACGGCATCGAGACTGTCGAGAGCAGCAAGGGCGTTGAAAGCAGCCAAACGGGAAGTTCTCGCGAGAACGAGCTGGACGACGTTGCCACGAAGTCAATTCACGATGACCGTCGTAGGCTCGCGGAGTTTGCTGCCGAGGCCGCAGGCCGACTCAAGATTACCACCGATGGTGGAGATACGGCACCACTTGGAGGAATGGGGGCAGACCCTCCTTCCTACGATGCGGCCGCAATGGGGCAAGGTAGTGCCCACTCGAGCGTCGTCGACGACGACACTCTCCTCTGAGAGGTTGGACTCCTTGGAGGCGTGTATGCGAACCATACCCTCTTGCAGTGGGTAAGGGTGAACGAACAACGCGAGGCCTTGGAGGCTATCGCCGATGCTCTGACGACATCAGAGCTCAAGTTGGCGTTCACAAACCTGCTAGCCCACGTCGGACAGAGCATCACGGACCTTGACCGTGATCGCCAGCTGCAGCGCTTGGCCGCCCATGAGGCAAGCCGCTGATGCAACGACCTCGACAAGGCATTGCAGAGTGTGACCCAGGTGCGGATGCAGCACCAAGCGCAACGTACCACAGCTGCGGATGCCACTGCCGGTGTTAGCGATGACTTGCCTACCTTGACGACTCTGGGGTCGGTCATGAACACGTCTTTCCTCCACAGTGTGGAGATCTTTTGGAAGGGTGTGAAGCTAACAGACTGATGAACCGCATGGAGCACGTCCTACATGTCCACAAGGCTCCACTCGGCTAGTGGGCCGACCTTGCCACGACGCAGCTTGAAGACAAACTCTTCAAGTATGTGGTCAAGGAGTGGACTGCACAACAACCGCACCTCGAGTGGCAGCCCATGCCGTGGGAGGCATTCTGCGCGATCATGCGTAAGAAGTGCACCCAACGTAAGGAGGCGTAGCGCGCCTTCCACAAGATGAAGGACTTCAGGCAGCTGGGCAGCTCACTCAATTCCTACTTGAGCGAGTTCGCCGCACTCGTGGAATAAGACAAAAGCTTCACCGAGGGCGATGGGACTCAGACCTTCAAGTACCCGGAGTGCATGCCGCAAGAGTACTTGCGTGATGGTCTCGCCAGCGAGAAGCTAAAGGACAAGACCACCACGACAGCCACTGGCCAAGCTTGGACAAGCTGGAGGGCGTTGCGCGACTACATGAGCGAAGTGTATTCGGCGAACCCGAAGCACTACTCTGATGCACGGCCGAANAAAGCTTCACCGAGGGCGATGGGACTCAGACCTTCAAGTACCCGGAGTGCATGCCGCAAGAGTACTTGCGTGATGGTCTCGCCAGCGAGAAGCTAAAGGACAAGACCACCACGACAGCCACTGGCCAAGCTTGGACAAGCTGGAGGGCGTTGCGCGACTACATGAGCGAAGTGTATTCGGCGAACCCGAAGCACTACTCTAATGCACGGCCGAATGCACGTGCACAGCAAGGCCGCGACATGCGCATGGACGCTGCAGGGGCTGGTGGGTCAGCTGGACAGCGAGGCGGGGCCAAGGGCAAGAAGCCTGCAAACCCTCCAGCCAAGAAGGCTGGTGGATACAAGGGTCCCAAAAACAAGCGTAGCCGCGAGAATGACCAGCTGCAGGCGACGCGTGAGCGTCGCAACACATCCTTTCGCGAAGGGCTCTGCCACAACTGCATGCAGCCGGGCCACTTTAGGGCTCAGTGCCCTCAGGCTGCTGGTGGTGGACAAGAGGCCGCGGTGTTAGCTGCAGCAGTAGTACCTCGTGGGGATGGTGCAGCAGGAGGCCGCGGACAAGGCCGTGGACAGGGTCGCGGTCGCGGCAATGGGCCCGGCCGTGATAACGGATAGGGCCGTGGGGCGGGTTTTCCCCACCCCTGAGTGACATCAGTGGAGACCACTCAGGGTTAAAACTGGATCACGAGTGTGGGTTCATGTTTTCAGATGAGGATGTTAAACAATTTGAGTTTTTGACGAGTTCAAATTCTCTGCTGTCTTTTCTCCTCTTGTTGAACCGCATTCTACACTTGCTGACCAACATTGCCCACTAAACCTTGCATCTCCGGACAAGATGCATGATCGTACATGCT
The DNA here is from genome assembly GCA_023375785.1 of Penium margaritaceum. Lineage (NCBI taxonomy): Eukaryota > Viridiplantae > Streptophyta > Zygnematophyceae > Desmidiales > Peniaceae > Penium > Penium margaritaceum. The sequence continues at coordinate 14,728 of SZWC01012196.1, read as the reverse complement.
TAGTGGTGGCGACACCGACCACTATGCAAGAGTTGTGTGACACAGTGATTGAAGCAAACGCCCTCAAAGCAATGAGTTGAATCACGTTTGCAGTACCCTTAGTTGACGCTTTTGACCCAGTCAAATTTAAAGACTGGAAGGTGCTAGCCGAATTCACACGTGCCCACAAGATGTAGACTCGCATGGGTGAATCATGGGAGTTGCGACGCCCGTCATCCAGTATTTTTGTTCATCACAAACTCAGCTTGTCGTCATCGAGTCTGTTCACTCGGAAGAGTGGGGGCAACATGACCATACAGTTCAAAGGACACCTAGCTGGTGCTCCCGTGAGCATACTTGCTGACACTGGAAGAGACGACTCTTTTGTTAGCCTTGGCTTTACCCGACAGGTTGGCTTGAGGTACGAGCCATCAAACGGCGCAGTTGTTGTCAGTGACAACCGTACGGTACCCGTGATTGGTACCTCTAAAGCAAAAATTTGTATTCAAGGGTACACACAGAGTGTCACGTTGAAGGTACTCAACATTCTTGACCCATTTGACGTGGTGCTAGGCGACCCCTGGCTCCGTGACAACAAGGCACTAATGTGCTTTGAATCAAAGCGTTTGATCCTCTGAAAAGGACAACGCCGCTTTACGTTGATTCTGAGTAGAGAATTGTCACCGACCCAACTCAAAGTCCATGCCAGCTTGTCTGTAATACAGGTCAAGAGACGTCTTCAACAAGGTTGTCAATACTTCTTGGCTGAACTGCACAAAGTTGAGGACGACGTGACGGAAAACACGCCACAAGAGATCAGATCTCTATTGGCGGAGTTCTTGGATGTATTCCAAGACCCACCGGCTGGGCTTCCACCAAAAGACACATGGGCCACACGATTTCGCTGTAACCGGAGGTGACTCCTCCGTTCAGACCCATGTATTACCTTGGTCCTGCAGAAACGCAAGAGGCCGAACGCCAAATCAAAGAGTACCTTGCAAAGGGGTGGATCGAGCCTAGTAGCTTGCCATACGATGCGCTGATCCTTTTTGTGAACAAAAAGGATGGTGATTTACACATGTGCGTGGATTAGCGGGCGTTGAACAAGCTGACGGTGAAAAATTGATTCCCCTTACCGCGGATTGAGGACCTTTTTGACCAACTCCAAGGCGCAAAAGTGTTTGCGTCCTTGGATTTGTCTCAAGGGTACCATCAAATCCGCATCACGGAAGATGATGTGCCCAAAACCGCGTTTCGAACGCACATGGGACACTATCAGTTCCGAGTGTTATGCTTTGGGCTTACGAATGCCCCGGCAACCTTCCAAGGAGAAATAAACCGAACGTTCGCCAAGCAACTTGGANGAACTCGAATACCTTGGACACATCGTCGGCAAGGACGGCATCCGTGTCGACCCACGAAAGGTCCAAGCCGTTGTGGACTAGCCACATCCTGAGAATGTTGGGCAGATACGGTCTTTCCTCGGCCTTGCAAACTACTTTCGACGGTTTATACAAGGGTATTTGACCCTGGTAGCAGCGCTAACCAGGCTCACGCGAAAAGACGTGCGTTGGGAATGGACATCTGATTGCGAGAACGCTTTTCTCAAGGTCAAGGAGCTCCTATCAACGGCACCCGTCCTAGCTCTTCCGGATCCATCACAACCGTGGGAGGTTCGATGTGATGCGTCGGTAGTAGGACTCGGAGCCGTCCTCATACAGAACGGTCACCCACTTGCGTATGAGAGCCGGAAGCTTATTCTCGTGGAAACGCGGTACACGACTGGGGATCAAGATTTCCTTGCGGTAGTACACGCTTTCAAGATGTCGCGTTGCTACCTCAAGGGTGCTGAAGGGGCTGTGACGGTGGTGACCGACCATAATCCATTGGTGCTTTTCCAAACGCAACCGAACGTGTCAAGACGGCAGGCGCGTTGGAGTGCATACCTGAGTCAATTCTCGTTCACATGGGAATATCGGCCAGGACGCATCAATGTGGCCGATCCACTAAGCCGACAGCCTATGGAAATCAAAGCAACCGTCGAGGTTAGTGGGTGTTCTATGGCCATTGCAACAGCAAGAGTACAACCACCACATCCCCCTGCACCTCTACGGCAACCACCACGAGAGATTGTCCATTACAACGGTTTTGTAAACAGGATCCGGATGGGATACTGTGTGGATTCTTGCTTTCAAGACTCTCGAAATCTGGACAAGTACGGCTTGGTGGAGGCCGTAAGAATCTTCTGGCACGGAGAACAAGTTGTTGTGCCAAACTCGGGAGACCTTCGAGCAAAGGTTGTCTCCCAGTTCCACGACCCGCCGGTAGCAGGTCATGTGGGACCCCGAAAGACCGGACAGGCACTCTCGGACCACTATTGTTGGCCAGGGTGGAGTGTTGATGTCCGTAAGTATTGCATGACATGCGACCCATGCCTTCAGCATAAGGCTAGCAACAAGAAGCCTGCTGGACTCCTCCAACAGCTTCCCATTCCTAGGACTCCATGGGAGTGCGTCAGCATGGACTTCATTACTGGTCTTCCGGGCACGGCCCGTGGCTATGATGCAATACTAGTGGTTGTGGATTTTTTGACAAAGATGACACACTTCATTCCTACAACCACTGACGTGAACGTAGAGGAGACCGCTCGTCTCTTCTTTGAGGATGTGGTAAAGTACCACGGCTTGCCATTGCGCATTATCTCCGATCGAGATCACAAATTTGTTAGTATGTTCTGGCAAAAGATGCACGAATACTATGGTAGTGAATCATAAATGTCGACAGCATTCACCCTAAAACAAACGGACAAACAAAGCGCATGAATCGCACTCTGTAGCAGAAGCTCCGCATGTACGTGGACCCTGCCATGCATGATTGGGACGAATTCCTAGCACCGGCAGAGCTTGCGGTGAACAACTCGATGAACGAGTCCACACAGTTCACACCATTCGTGTTGAACAGTGGTCGGCATCCAGTGGTACCCTCTTCATTGGTGAACAGTGGGAGCACAGAAGGGCAGGTTTCTTCCGCTCAAGCCTTTGTCGAGCGCATCGACTCCTTGTTACAGGAGGCGAAGGGTCACCTTCAAGCAGCTCGGCAGCGACAAAAGGCATATGCCGACAAAGTTATCCGGGAGGTCTCGCTTGACATCGGTGACAAAGTGCTGCTTAGAACTGGAAACCTTCGGGTGAAGTCCCCGGGGGCAAGAAAACTTCTACCGAAGTGGATTGGGCTGTTTCCCATTGTGGCACGCATTGCGCGAGTGGCATACCGATTGCTACTTCTGCCGAGTATGCAGATACATGACGTGTTTCATGTGAGCCTGCTAGCTCCATACACGGCAAAAATAACCGTTCAGCCACCGCCAGTGGTCCTGGCTGCCGACGGCCAATACGAGGTCCTTCGCCTACTCCAGCACCGAGAGCGTACTCTCGGGTTGTGCGTTGTTAGGGAGTACCTCTTTCATTGGGCCGGTTGTGGACCTGAACATGATTCATAGGAGCCCGAATCTCGGTTGCCCACAGGGGTGGTCAACGAATACTGGAGCGAGCTCATAGCTCGCACAGATCGACGCGTGGCAAGAGGTACCACCTGAACGCGGAAAAAGTGAACAACATTCCCACGGGGCAACATTCATGGGCAGCGACCATAGGAGGTTGGGGACGCCCAACATGGTTATCGCGCAGACGCTCCAGCCTAAAGGGGGGAGGCTGCTAGCCGTGCTGACCTACAAGCTGCAGCTTAGGTCCAAGTACCATGCACGTGTTCATGTCTTGCTGGTGATTGAAATTGTTAATTTTCTTTCTCAATGTTGATGACTCAGTGACTAACAATCCTACTTGTTGTTCATGAATCGTGACGGTGCATAATAAGTGGGGAGGAATGTAGCGGGAGGGCCGGTTCGGCCCTCCCTCCTCGCTGAAGCGAGGGGTGGTTGCGCACCACCCCTCGCGTTAGCGAGGGCTGGCCGGCGGCCAGCACTTCGCTCGCCGCCGGCTTGCTCGCTTCCGGCCGGCTGGACGGCCAGCGGCCGGCCAAGTGACCGGCCTGCCACCGGCCGGCCAGCCACCAGCCGCCGATCGCGGCCTCAGCCCGATCTGCGACTGAGAGGCCACGAGGGCCTCGAGGGCGAGGCCTCGTGGCCTCGTGCCCTCGCCCCCCTCGCCCTCCTTGCAAAACAAGCAAGCGAGGACGAGCGATAGGGGGAGCGAGGGTGAGGTCGAGAGAAAGCTGGCGCAAAATCGCCAGCGTGCCTCGCACGCGATGATTTTGTGCCAGAATGGCAAAACGTAAATCGAAGTTTGTTCTCGACGAACTTTGACAAAAAAAAAACGGAGTAACTCGTGCGAACACACGAGTTTGAGGTAAAAACCCCCAGTTTGGGTCCCTAAACCAGGGGTTTGGTTAAAAACGGAAATGGGCCTCCGGAGACTCGAATTATTCGAGTGCCAGTGCTCTGGGTCATTAATGAGGATCGCCCCTCCGTCTTGCGAAGGGGGTAAACCCCTGACGTGGATTGAGAACGCCATTCCGTGAACTCCGACGACGACTTCAGAGCAGGAGCTGGAGACTCGACCCGTTACATATACCCTTGTAAGACTTTAATTACCAATTATAGTAATTCATGTTTCTCAAAATTATTTTTTCCATCATTTTTTAAGAAGAAATGTATTGATGTCATTTGGATTCGTAAACTTCACTTAACATCCACATTATAAAGGTGGAATGTCTTTTCGATGAAATGAATGGAAGTAACGCCACTTTAAAAATTTTCCATAAACTATAATATGATGTTTCTTTGCATTAAAGTTATAATAAAAACTTGAATGTAATCCTTATTAGATTTTCTATCATTGAAAGGTTGATCAAAGTGGAGGTGACATTATGATTCTATCAATGTTCGTGAAACTTTTAAATCCTTTATAGAATAACCATGCCATGATTTTTTCAAATCATGGAATAACATGTCAAAACTCGTATGATTTTACCCTCACCACAAAATACTTGACTTTGTGTGAATTTATTTTCAAGATTTTACATGCATTCATCCCACAATATGTTTCACTCCTGGATGAATGAATCATTGTACAATATTTTTCGTATTTCAAATCCGTTTTCCTTAACATTTATGTGTGTTAGCTGATGTTTCCCCCTCATTTTTCTTAGAACACCTCATGTAGCGGGAGGGCCGGTTCGGCCCTCCCTCCTCGCTGATGCGAGGGGTGGTTGCGCACCAGCCCTTGCGTCAGCGAGGGCTGGCCGGCGGCCAGCAATTCGCTGACCGTCGGCCAGCTCGCTGCCGGCCGTCTGGACGGCCGGCGGCCGGCCAAGCGACCGGCCGGCCACCGGCCGGCCAGCCGCCAGCCGCCGATCGCGGCCTCAGCCGGATCGGCGGCTGAGAGGCCACGAGGGCCTCGAGGGCGAGGCCTCGTGGCCTCGTGCCCTCGCCCCCCCCTCGCCCTCCTTGCAAATGAGCAAGAGAGGATGAGGGATAAGGGGAGCGAGAGTGAGGACAAAAACTGCTGGCGCGAAATCGCCAGCGTGCCTCGCACGCGACGATTTCGCGCCAGAACAACAAAAAGAAACTCGAAGTTCGTTTATTACGAACTTTGACGTAAAACAAACGGAATGACTCGTGCGAACACACAAGTTTGAGGTTAAAACCCCCGGTTCGGGTCCCAAAACCAGGGGTTTGGTTAAAAACGGAAATGGGCCTCCGGAGACTCGAAATATTCGAGTCTCCCTGCTCTGGGTCGTTGATGACGATTGCCCCTCAGTCTTGCGAAGGGGGTAAACCCCTGACGCGGACTGAGAACGCCATTCTGCGAACTCCGACGACGACTTCAGAGCAGGAGCTGGAGATACAGCCCGTTACAGTGGTTCTCAGAGCGAGACGACCCTCGCGACCAAGGGTTCGACGGAAACGGCGGCTACGACCTAGATAAAACGCCGCCGGCAGCTGCAAGCAGCAGCAGAAACACCAGAAGGGACTACGGCATCAACACTTGATGGATTGAATCACCGTAAAGTGCGTTAGAGAGCTGGAAAAAAGCTCTACTTGGTGGAGAGTCTTTCTTCCAGCCTCTCCACACTTCCAGGGGGCTAGGAGGAGTTTTGTGGGGCGGGTTGGGGAGTTCCCACCTCTAAAACCACAAAACCCTCCTCATTTTCAAGGCTCCTTCAAACCTCCTTCATCCAAAAAATTGGGACAGCGTCCCTCCCCAAGCTTAGGGGCTCTCACGACCTGAGAGCACCCTGAAAAGAAGGAGGGTGACAACTTGGGGACTTTTGGCGGCTCCCCCAACGCCGCCGGCTCAAGGAGGACGCCGCCAAGGGGCGCAAGACGCGCAAAGAAGACTCAAGAGGAGGCCAAGGAAGACAAGAAGACAACAAGACAAGAAGACAAGTAGTGTTTTGTTCTAGACCTTGTACTTGCTTATCTTCTTGTTCTTTGTCTTAGTTTTGTGAGCGGTACTCACAACTCTTGTTACTTCCTTGTATTTTGATTTTCTGTTTTCCTAGATCCTAGTTGCTACCAAGTGCCGTGAGTCACGGCCTAGGAGGACTAGCTTCTAAACCCACGACCTTGTGCCGACGTGGCGGCCTAGGAGAATAGAAATATAAATTGAAATTGCCTCACCAATCGTGAGAGCAACACCTTAGGAGGCGATTCCTCCTCGTTGTGGGGTGATCCTCACAACAACCTTCACGTGCTAGTTGCACGAGCGACGGGATGGCAAGCGCCGGACCGTCTAAGAACAACAAGGGCAAGTTGGTGACGGCGTCACCACGAGCTCTCGGCGGACTCCAAGTTTTGGGAGCCGCCGCCGCGAGCACGGTTGCCAACCCAAAGGCAACCGTACCGCCAAGGGCAACCCTACCGCCTAAGACACCGACGCCAACCTCGGCGACACCGAGAAGCGTGCGGATGCCGCAAAGGTGCTCGACGAGCACGTCGACGCACACATGGGCGACTCCCATGCGACGGACGATGCGATGGAGGAGGATCTTCCGGCGGAGGACCCCGTCGAAGAGCACGACGTCGACGATGGCGAAGGCGATGAGGATCGTGACCATCGCCATCGTCGTGCGACGAACTCGAGCCGATTGCTCGAGAAGGGCAAGACGCCCATCGCATCGCCTGAAGTTGCCGACGGCAGCGAGACTACCGAAAGCAGCAAGGGCCTTGAAAGCAGCCACACGGGAAGTTCCCGCGAGAACGAGCCGGACGACGTTGCCGCGAAGGCAATTCGCGATGACCGTCGAAGGCTCGCGAAGTTTGCTGCCGAGGCCGCAGGCCGACTCAAGATCACCACCGGTGGTGGAGATACGGCACCACTCGGAGGAATGGGGGCGGACCCTCCTTCCTACGATGCGGCCGCAATGGGGCAAGGCAGCGCCCACTCGAGCGTCGTCGCCGACGACAGTCTCCTCCAAAAGGTGGGGCTCCTTGGAGGCGTGTACGCGAACCGTACCCTCTTGCAGTGGGTAAGGGTGCACAGACAACGCGAGGCCCTGGAGGATATCGCCGATGCTCTGACGACATCAGAGCTCAAGTTCGCGTTCGCCAACCTGCTGGCCCACGTCAGGCAGAGCATCACGGACATTGACCGTGATCGCCAGCTGCAGCGCCTCGCCGCCCATGAGGCAAGCCGCCGATGCAACGACCTCGACAAGGCGTTGCATACCGTGACCAAGGTGCGGATGCAGCAGCAAGTGCAGCGTGCCGCAGCTGCGGAGGCCACTGCCGGTGGCAGCGACAACTTGCCTACCTCGACGACTTCGGGGTCGGTCATGAACACGTCCTTCCTCCACAATGTGGAGATCTGCCGGAAGGGCGTGAAGCTGACCGACTGGCTGAATTGCATGGAGCACGTCCTACGTGTCCACAAGGCTCCACTCAGTTAGTGGGACGACCTTGCCACGACGCGGCTTGAAGACAAACTCTTCAAGTACGTGGTCAAGGAGTGGACTGCGCAGAAGCCGCACCTCGAGTGGCAGCCCATGCCGTGGGAGGCCTTCTGCGCGATCATGCGCAAGAAGTGTACCCAACGTGAGGAGGCGCAACGCGCCTTCCACAAGATCAAGGACTTCAGGCAGCTAGGCAGCTCGCTCGAATCCTACTTGAGCGAGTTCACCGCACTCGTGGAGGAAGCCGAAAGCTTCACCGAGGGCGATGGCACTCAGACGTTCAAGTATCCGGAGTGCATGCTGCTGGAGTACTTATGTGATGGTCTCCCCAACGAGAAGCTGAAGGACAAGACCACCACGACAGCCACTGGCCAAGCTTGGACAAGCTGGAGGGCGTTGCGCGATTACATGAGCGAAGTGTACTCGGCGAACCCGAAGCACTACTCTGATGCACGGCCGAACGCGCGTGCACAGCAGGGTCGCGACATGCGCATGGACGCTGCAAGGGCTGGTGGGTCAGCTGGACAGCGGGGCGGGGCCAAGGGCAAGCAGCCTACAAACCCTCCGGCCAAGAAGGCTGGTGGATACAAGGGTCCTAACAACAAGCGCAGCCGCGAGAATGATGAGCTGCAGGCGGCGCGTGAGCGTCGCAACGTAGCCTTCCGCGAAGGGCTCTGCCACAACTGCATGCAGCCGGGCCACTTTAGGGATCAGTGCCCTGAGGCTGCTGGTGGTGGACAAGAGGCCGCGGCGCTAGCTGCAGCAGCAGCACCTCGTGGGGATGGTG
>SZWC01012195.1:59184-84970 GCA_023375785.1 Penium margaritaceum | reverse complement strand
AGGTTCTGATTCACCCCTACTCCAATTTGCTTGTTCTCACTGGGCCACGGCTGGGAAAGCGTGAGTGGGAATGCAAGTCCTGCCCGCACTTTTTAGAACATCAGCATGCAGGCTTCGAGGTAGTTTCGTCCTTGAAAAGTTCATGAAAGGGAGCCCGCTCACCCACTTCGTCATCGTACTCGCTCATCGTCGTCCATTGTACTAGACGACAAGAAAATGTCTTTCGCAACTTTTCGCACAAAGGGACATGGTTTCGCAACCGTGGCTGCCCTTTGAATGACTTGAACGGACTCGGATGCTGTCTACTTCAACCTGAAGGCAACGACGTCTGACCATATCGGCCGCAGGTGGGAATGGGCGAACCTGGCTCAGTTTTCACCCCGCTCCGAATGGTCGTTCACCCATCCCTCTCGTGGATGGTGGTGGGCGGGGCTCAAGCGGGCGACGGACAGGGTTAATTCGGGATGGGTTTTTTCGGAAAGGCCTCGTTGTGCATGTGATTTTTTTGGAGAGGGCCTGGTTCGACCTACACAGGTGCAAGGTTTCGTAAGCGACGTATTACTGGTGTCCTATTTCCAGCCTCGTCCGCGACTACCGCTGTGTGTTTAATGGGCCAAGATCGACGGTCAAGATAATCATAAACCCATGCTGTTCGTGGACCGTGATTGGCTGTCGGCAATAAGAAGCTAAATCTCCAAGTACCCCCATTACATCCGAGCATCTTTGGTGGCGATTGTGCTAGTTTGCTCGGTACAAAAGTGATCCATCCGCCATGCACACCTCACTTCACACACTTAAAAACCTTTTCACCATGGACTCCACGTGTGCAAATCGTCTGCCTCTCCCCTTCCTCGGCCCTTGCCTGGCTGATGTCCGTTCGCCGAGCCAAGCGTCGCTAGCTGCGACGTCGGATGGAGTCCGCCCCATCCTCCCATTGATGAACTCATCCTCCGTCGTCTCGGGAAAATGCCTCTGCTCCAACTGCCCGTCCCTCAAACGGGCTCTAAGGAACCCTTCCAAGCAATCGTTCTCGCAACAGCCACGAGCGTCAGAAGCCAAAGGCTTACTCGTCACACTAGCAACGGTTGCGTCTGAAGGCCAAGCCCTGTCGCAACCAAAGTCCGCTTGCAAGCAACCTGCTACCTGTCCGCGGAAGGATCCTCGCCACACCCAACTACTATTGGAGGGTGTTGCCGAGCTCCCCTTATTCGTTCGAACTAAGTCACACGGGCCTACAGACGCGGGGCCGACGGTTGTGAACAGCATTCACAAGAAATTAAACGCTGAGCAAATCATGAGGTTGGAGCTCCCCATGTTCTACATCCTAACCCAGTGCTCCGCAAGACTCCACACGTTGAAGAAGGGCTACTGGTACTTGGCGCAACTGTCGAAGACAAGCGGTGTGGGGTAGGTGGATGGCAAGCCAATCCAGGAGCCCGTCGTATGGGACTCCTTGAAGAATACAAGGTGTGAAGCACTTTGCAAGTGGCATGACACTTGCTTTGCTTGGCTAAAGCAGTGCCAAGACTTGTGGCCGGAGGAGATTGCAGCAGGCGACTACGCAGGTACGTTGCACTCCATCGCAGGCTCGGCCGACGATTAAACTGATGCCCCCAAGTGTGGTGATTTGTAGAAGGCCATTGTCATCGCCGACAACAAAGACAAGGACTACATCCTTGGTAGTGAAGACACTATGGAGATTGGCAAAGTAAACAAAGAGGTTGACAGGGAGGAGGACAACGAAGGGTACTTCAGCCACCTTCAGGGAGGCACCGCGCTAATCTGCGTCCTCAACAAGTAGTACACGTGCATCGTGAACGACACGTTACTCCCAGCAAGTGACGTGTGGACCATGGTTGTGGGCAACAGTACTGGCAACTATGGGGGGCCGGGCGGCGGGAGCGGTAGTGGGAGCGGCGGTGGAAGCGGGGGTGGGAGCGACGGTATGAGCAGCGAAAGATTGGACCCCAATGGCGAGAATGCCAAAGTCCTATATAGCGGCAGTGACCAGCAAAGCACCATTGGTACCCATGTACGTGAAGGTGACGCGGTGGCTGGCGTTCATGCGGGGGCAGATGGGGAGGAGTTGGGGGAGGCGTCGGATGGAGGTGGTGAGGGTGGGGCGTGGCGAGGTGGCTTGGGTAAAGTTGCACATGGTCAAGGGCATCATGGAGTCGGTGCTCGCGGTGCGGTCCATGGACGTGCTTGCCAGGGGAGGGGGTAGATAATGCTGTGGGTGTGGGGTGGGGGGGCAAAAGTGGCCAATTGCCTATGGGTGGTGATGTGGGTGGTGGTGTGGGTGGTGGTGCGGGTGGTGTTGCGGGTGGTGGTGCGGGTGTGCGTGGTAATGTGGGTGGTGGTGTGGGTGGTGGTGTGGCTGGTGATGTGGGTGGTGGTGTGGGTGTCGGTGTGGGTGGAGATGTGGGTGGTGGTGTGGGTGAAGGTGTGGGTGAGCCCAGTGTGGGTGGAGGCCCGGGAGAGGGTGTGCGTCCGGGGAAGGGTGTGGGTGCAAGAAATGGTGTGGATGTAGGAGTGGGAGTACGTGTTGGTGTGGGGGAGAGTGTGGGTGTGATGCACATGATAAGGCCAATGCTGGGGTCCGTGGTGGTGCTTGGGTTGGTGGTGGTGAAGGAGAAATTCCTAGGTTGTGTCCTATGTTTGAGGAGGCACTTGGTGCACTACCTAGTCGCGGTTTGTGAGGCATTTTAGCTGGCAGGTATGTTGTTGCTGCTGCAATGAGCTTGAGAGGGTGACGTCACAAAATGGGTGGGAAAGATCCCATCTCCTGCCCACCCATTCCCACCTGTGGCCATCTTCATTGTTTGTAATCATGTAAAGGCTGCCCTTGTTTTACGCACCACACCTGACCATCCCTCCCCGTATCTCGAACTCGTCGTAGAGTTTTCTCGTACACTTCCAAGCTTAAGATGAGTCATTACCTTAGCACTTCTCTTATTCTGTAAACTTGTAATCGTCCATGAACTAGCCATGGCATGAACAAGAATATTGTTGTCTCAGGTCCTAGCCAATTCATTCACAATCTAAATTGGTTCACAAACATCCCCACAGTTCATCGAATGCTAGTCACTGCAACCGTATCTTGTGGATGACGCACGGCATATTGTAGGAAAGTCAAACAGACGCCTAAGATGTGGGATGAAGTTTATTTAAAAAAAGCTGGAAAGTTTCACGAAAGGTGTAAAATGCATGGAAGATGGAAACTAGATACCATTATCTTCTATCAACATACATCAAATATAAATAGGGTGAAATATCTCCAATACCCAGAAAACGCAAATTGTGAATCTCATCTGCCCGTCATTTGGAACAAACGTAACAACCTGCCAATCATTCAGAAGAAAAGCCATTTTCTTCCCATTGCTTTGCAGGAAAGCAACAAGGCACGTATGGTACTTTCACTTATCAAGGAATACCGGTACCTGGGTTAAATGTGTGCCACAGCGGGCACAATGTTACGTTTTTTCCCGTTGAACATGCTTTTCAAGGTTCATTTCCGTAGTCCGTAAACTGACACGATGCAGGATGGTGAACACAACTTAAAAAGTGTACAAATATGTATAGAAAAACTTGGTTTGGCGATCCGTTGGGACAATATGGAAGGGGTACATGATATTCTCTAAAGTTAGAGGTGTTTCGCTGGCTTCGTCCTTGCTTCTCCTTTGCCATGCTGACGTTACGTACACTCAAACAATAAGCGGATGAAACACAACCTGCATGCTCAAATGCCACACTGGGTGCCGAACTTGCATGTGCGACACTAAAGGCGCTCCACTGACCCTCCTCCATTGTCTCACGTGTGTACTGCACGCCGACTGGTTGCATAACCCCTCCATGTATGTTGCAATGGTCCCTCACATGCGTCGCCGGAAAGTCGGAGTTGCCGTGAGCATGGACGGGGGGTCAACATCTTCAAACCCTCTCCCCCCAAGTGTGATTGTCATTTCGGCTGCTGGAGAGTTGATGTGTGACTATGCCAGATTTTTTTTGTTTGAGGTGGACTGTGAACATGGTGCACTCTCTCCTGATTAAACAAGGTGAGTAGATTTGCAGGGTACTTCAAGCATGCATTCTGTCAAAAAAATGCCCATGTGCCCATTGTTGGCGCTATGGTGCCCCACACCCCGTGCAGTGCCCGAAGGGCGGAGGCTCCTACCTCTACTCAACCGGTTTATGTACCTTCGACGAAGCCAACCTCTCTCCCACCTCTCTCATGTGTAGAGGCACTACATTCTGCAACGGCCGCACTTTCTTCACCGCTAGGCCCAATCACACGTGGACGGGCTGTCACCTCCAGCCAAGGGGGCTTGCCCATGAGGCTTAGATTCGCGTGCCACAGCCGCTACCTCCCCGTCTTGCGTCGTCAGCGGCAACAGGTGCCTCAACTGAGTCTGGCACTTCAGACCCAAGGCGGCGCAAGTTAAGACGGCCGATCCAACACTCAGCTACGGGGTGGCATTCCACTAGCATGGGTGTGGCACCATCAGGTGCACTACCCGCAGACTCGATGCCTGCTGCACCACTTCCTACTCCACCGGCGCCACCACGCGTTGGAAGAGTAGCGGCACCAGCCGCTCCAAGACCCACTTTGTCCACCTCTACACCACCCGCTGCACCATCTGCTGCGCCACCCACTACACCACACGTTGCACCACACCTTGAACCACCCCCTGGACACCCAGCTTTTGCAACCGATGCTCGTTTTTTTGCACGACCCGATGCAACGACCGTTACCCAACCCACAGCACGATCCGCCGCTCCACATGCTCCTCGACCTATGGCATGACTTGTACCTCTTCACACTATGCCACCACCTCAAGAACGCGCCTCCCGCCCTACCAACCATGGTGTTCCTCCTGTGCCTCCTCCACCTTAGCCTCCGAGTCCGGCACACCACGTTGTCCTCTGTGAATCACGTACTGAGGAAGAAGTCTTCTTCTGGTTGAACAGAGATCTGGAATACGAGGATAGGGAAAAACTTTTGGAAGAAGAAGCCGCAGAGATAATGCATTTGTCCCGGATGGAGCCATGCTCCCAGGAGAAGACCAAGGCTCCACCTTACACACACACGTGGGCAAAGCACTGTGTACTATGTCCTTGTAGCTCCACAAAGCTCAAATGCTGATTTGAGGAAAAGAGCAAGTGAATCTCCCATTCTCACTCACCCTTTGCCAGACTTTGAACGAATAGCTTAACCGCGTTATGTGTTTCCGCTAGTGTGAGTCTTCCTGAACGATCTGGATAATGAGCTAGTTGACAATGCTTCTCTGTCGTCGTTCATATGTCCATTGTCCCTAGTGAGAACTTGTGAGTGAACAACATAAACATTTAAATGACGATTTGGAGCTCCTAAAATTAATTTCCCATGCTAGAGTACAACTTTAAATGTGACGGAAATTCAGCATCCAGAAGGTTCCACTTGAGGCATCGGTCTGTGTTAACTCCCAATCCATCAAATTATTACTTTCCTAAATAGTCTGCCATACACACAGCTCGAGCTCTAGTCCTTACCCAAGTTTGGATCGTGGGTTGTGCTCACAACCACTGCCGCAATGTGCTTACGAATGGGGACTCCATTGAATAGGCCATCTCCTATTAACTTGCTCTTTGATTGCCTCGATAGCTTGCAATAGAACTACATAAACGCATACATGAATCCCTTTGCCGTGGATCCCTTGATGTGATGATCGGCTCTCCCTTGGACAGAGGCTATTGTCCGGGTTCAAGAGGCATATTGTTGTACGCAAACATGGATAAATCAGATGTTGTATAATTCTTTGCTCAAACAGGAGCACCATGACTTCTCATGATTCCACTTGCCCATGCAGCAGCTTATTCTTAGCCCCACGCCTACTACAATCCTCATTTTCAAGTACGCTGCGATTAGTCTAGGGTTAGAACTACGCCTCTAACAGAGGCTCCCAAGCCATACTCACGACCTGAGCACATGCTTCCCCAAAGCACACGGCAATGTATTCTATTCCCGCCGCTTAGTGTGCGCCTCCCAATATGCCATGTCTGTGTTGTGCAAGTAATACAAAAGAGCCTATGTTGCGATATCAACTGTTCTTGCCACCTAGTCATTTTTGGAATCACACTTGGCACAAGGAGATTTTGTAAGAGAGTGCGATTGACATTCTAGCGGACATTGACCGCCAAAACTACTAGCTTGCAAACACGTGGCCACCAGTTTTGATAAAGATCCATACAATTTGAACAAGAGGCTAAAACCTAACCACCCATCTTCTTCTACACTCAAGCACATTTCTCCACCCACTTGTGCATGCTAAAGGGGAGTACCATAGCTTTTGTCATCTTACAAATGTCCACAACATCAAATGCAAGTACGTGACACTATTCCTTAACAAAGAGGTGTGGAACGAGTGCAAGACTGCAAGGCAAAATGGACTTGTCCATTTAATCGACTCTATGTTTTTGTGGCTGGAGCAATGCTACAAGTTTTAGCCGCGAAATATGGCTCACGGTGGGGTTATTGCAGATTCACTTTGAGTTGCACGGCAGGTAAATAACAGTACCATGGGTTGTGGTGGTGGGTTGTTGACTTTGTCGTATGAAATGGACAATGATTTCAATGAGCTAAACAAGGATGATTGAGCAAAGTACTAGGACGTTGGTTATAATAACACTAAATTGCTAGATGATTGAACAAAAACTTATGTCAGTGACACCTGTGATGCAATTAATGCAAAAAACAATTTTTTGCATGATAGATACAGTGGCAAAACTGACGAGCGTCTGATTTCCCATGAAGATCCTTCACCCCTAAGAGGCAACCGCATCAGGCACTACAAATGCACGGCCCACAAACAGATTGCTGCCAGGGGCATCAAATGTTTGCGAATGTACCATTAGGAGTCGTCATTTACGTTTTCATTGGCGTGGTCTGGATCCAACATAATGGGATGACGTACATGCGGGAACCATACATGTTTATGGGGTCCGTTGCTATTTTGCAGAACCTGGATGTGGCTTTGGTTTAGCTCCAAACTTTGGATATGTCCTAGGAAAAGGGCTTAAGATGCAACATGATGACTGTGGGACTTGCACGCCAGCATCTAGAAAAAAAATTGGTTGTAATAGACAAAACTGTTAGTTCACTGGAAGCATGTATAGCAAGTCAATTTGGTGTGTCAAAGATCATGAAGGATGAGGATGGGATAGTCCTCCATGGTGCCAAAAGTACAGCTAGATTGTTCATGAGTGGTTGAAGCTACAATGTAGTTAACCCTGTGCCTCAACCACATGCATTGTGGGGATAATGCACCATGGCTAAACAGGCACATTGCATTGTGAACAAGGCATCTATCATGACTGAATAATGTAAGGCACAGCTCTCAATGTTCTTAGCTGAGCATCAAAAGACTAAACATCCATTTATGAGGGTAGAAATTTTCATTTAAAGGTAGTACAAACTGCCCCGTATATGATTGAAGATGCAAGACCAATCCATGAAGCAAGTTACATTTCGGAATTTGGGAAATGCATACATTACTCTTTATTAATAATCAACTTCTTAGTGTGAATGTTCAGTCAGGTTTCAATTCCCAACAAGGATGTCTATGTAAATCTAGAGAATACATTCAAATGACATACATTCTTCCGACTCCTAGTGGTTTGTTGGTTTGGAGCTATGGTGTGTATGCATGTTGTGTCTTGTGCTTGCAATGTAGCTCACTAATCTGCTCTTTCCAAGAGGGAATATGACCAATGCTATGATGTTGGTTCTCTTGCTCGAGATGGGAAATCTATGGAGTAAGCAGGGTAGTTACCTATGCTAGCACTCTAAATTTTTACAAAGTCCTTGCTCCATAATTGAACATATTTGGCCATCTCTTTCCTTTACATATGAAAGAAAAATACAACTATTTTTAAGATGGTTGAAGGTAAGAGTTTCTCTTTGTGACTGATATTCTATGGTCAATGCGGGTGTAATTGAAGCAAGAAAGTACTTCTTGTTAATTTAAAACAACATTTTTTTTTGCAAATTGATTTTTTGTGTGAATGGATATGAATAGTTATCCAGCCGGCTTCTATTTGAAGAAAGTGTTTGCCATTCAATGTTCATTACCATTATACCTTTAAACCTTCATGATACTGTGTGCATTATGAAATCATGTAAAGCAGGATTTCTCATTGGTAGTGTAGGCGTTTGATGGAACACGAACTTCAACCAAAAGCAATGCTAAAATTGACACTTCTGAGTATGGAATACGAATAGGCGATAATTCAAAAGTGTGAAAAAACCACAAAAACATGCAAATCAATCGCTGTTTTACTACATGATCTCTAGCATACTTTAGGAACATGGATCTAGCTAAACTAAGGTGCTATGCACATGCCTATTCCAAAAATGGTACACTTCGAGGGGCTTTCTTCATTGTTTCACTTCTCTTGACGGACTTACTACATTTGGATGTTGTAGTCACAACAATACCTTTCTAATGATGCGGTAAACCTCATGGATACAATTCTTAGATGCATGCAGCTAAGGATATGTCACGCTTGACACGTAGGCAATAGCCTAGTATGTCATACAATGTGTCAAAGACATGCGTTTTTGCCCAATGATTTGCTTGACGATAACAAAAAAGGCGAGTGCCCCAAATTAAATAGTTTCTATGGCAACATGGACTCAACTGGTGCATCCTCCACGCCTTCATTACTGTAGTTATAACACACACCTTAAAAGGTTGTAAGGGTATATCAAAACATAGCACGACCAACACGAGGGAGATGATAATGACAATCCACAACACACAACCCTTCGGTGCCTTTATCATGATACATCAAACAGTGGTGTGTTTTTCCTTTCCATTGTGCATAACCGCAAGTTAACAACTCACTAAGGGTCACTAAAACAAGTTAATACTGGGTGTGTTTGCTTTTCATCTTGAATTAAGGGCCCTTCCTATCACAAGACACCCATGAAGCCACATATGCACCATCAAATTTCTCAATTAAATGTTTCAACCATGAGGAGCAAGAAGAATTTAGAATTTGGTTGCAATTTCTGCAAAGGATGAAGGGCTCATGATATTGCAAGCTAGAAGGAGGGCGAGGTCAATTACGTGCTTGAATTGCCTACCAACAATCTCACAACAGTGTTTGAAGGCTTGCGAATGACAATGACGACATTCGCATGTCGTCATTTTGGATAGAAAAAAGTGCCACAGCTTCCTCCATTGGCACTCATCTTCTTGGTTTAAGGCCAAATTTGCATAGTATACTAATAAGAAGGTCAAAGCACCATGGGCCAATGTGGAGAACATTGTAGACACACAGGGAAATTGTTCCATGTGGAGGGAGTTTGGACATGTACTGCTAAACCGATAGGACAAATGTGAGGTATGGCTACTTTGAGCATGACAATGCATTTCAAATGAAGAGGAAAGCTTCACTGATGAAAGTGTTTCAAAGCATCTCCATCCTTGGAGTTTTATTTGAGTCCTCTCGGAAGGTTAAGAGTGGAAAAACTACTCACATAAGGACTCAAGGTAGGCAATGGAAAAGAGGAATTAACGACAAAGGAGAATCAAAAGCAATTTGACTTTGGTGAACAGATGATTCATAGCAAAGAGGTTATCACAATCATTAAGTGAGTTTCACTATAATCCAATGAGTATTGAGGGCCCTACACAATGTGATTTGATACAATGCTACTGCAACAATAGTTTTGTGGCCTCTTTTGGCAGACTGGGCTATGGAGCCAAAAAAAGGGGTAGGGTTGAATCCTCTCAAAAAACATAAAGAGAAGTTTGCATTAAATTTTATGTCACCATTCTTCCAAATGTTTCTTATGAACTTCATCATGTGAGAGGTGAAAACAACACGTGGCTAGTTGAGCGTTGTGAGGCATGACTAATGCGTTCATCATGAAAGCTTGAGACTAATGAATTTAAAATGATTTACATTGAAACCCAATCATTTGAGGCTTAAAATCACTTCCAACCTAAAATAAACTTGCACCTATCCACTCAACCCTTGCTGATGTAAGCCCCACAAATTTTAGCCATGAAGGCCACTACACAAAGGTGCATTGGCTACCAAGCATACGTACTTGACACCATACAATCATTCAATACATTGTTTCTTTTCTACAGAACCATGAATTGGTCGTAGACCGTTTTCTTCTTTCCTCATGACATTACAATTAGTATCCGCTCCAACTGGATGAACCAAATTTTTGAATCACTAGAACGTATGGGTTTTTTCCATGGCCTATGAGCAAAACCGTGGCTAGAATTCTTTGAAGGACTAAAAAATGAGAGAAATGCACACAAAATGATAACTTGCTCAACCTCAAATGAACTTTTAAGGAGATTTAGACAACATATCAAGTTATGGCTTCAAAACATTTAAACAGTCCATCACATAGAATTTACTTGTAGTAGGTTTCATTCAAGTGGAGGCACCTTCCACGCTTCCTTATAGGAATGCCTTGAATACAAGTTTTAAACGAAAGGCAAAACCTAACAATCCAAAAACGTTTACACATGTAAGAAAAAAATTGAATGAATTCCATAAAGACTAGACATTTGACAAGAATCAAAAATTAGATGCCCTAATCCACACGTTCTCCACAACTTCATTCAAGAGCCCCCTCATCTGAAAAATGAAAATCACAAGTATGCAAATCTTGAATAGTTTATATGGACAAAGAGTTCTCTTCCCGACATTATCTTGCTTAAGCAATAAAATTCTACAAGGATCCATAGGTATCACCCCTCAAACTGTAAATTGGAGTACTAGTCATGTTTAGTGATGTTTCATCTACTTGGTAAGAAATGCAACAAGATGAAGAGTAAATTGACTTTTTGTAAATAATTTGTATACTTCCAATCAACCACAAATAAAACCTTTTGAGAAGGTGAGCCCGTCCTCACCTTAAACAAGACATGTAGCGAAATTTTGTCGACATTAGTAATGATATTTCTTGAATCAAAGAGAATTAAAGGATTGAAAAATAGAACATGAGGATGGAAAACGTTCCTTAAATTCAGTCATCACAAAGATTTTTATTATTAAAAGTGAACAGTTCATGCAACAATTACTTCTGAAACTCCATCATCATGGATAAATAAAAACCCTTTACTCATTAATCATGAGAAATGCAATAGACTCTTGCTGGAAAATTCAGAATCTCTCGTCATTATGTGTACTTAAAACAAGCAAGATGTCAAAACATTAATAGGAAGAGCAAAACTGAATGTTGTGAATGGCATGAATAAATCAGTGCGGAAATATAAAGAACATATCCAAATTTTACACTACAATATCATTGAAGTTGTATATTAGTTTGTTGAGCGCATCAAAACGATTTCCCTAAACAGCAGTCTTCAGAAAATCATCATAAAAATGTAGAACACGGAAGGTTAAGTATCAAGCTCAATTTCCAAAACCTCACCCTATCATTCTTCATTGAAAAAAAGTAAGAACCACATTGAAATCATAATTTTGTACGATTTGTTTTTCAAAAATCCTGATTTTTTACTACATTGTTCTCAACTTCATCTATTCAAGTTTCATACACGAATACACAATTGTTCCAGTTTTTCACACAAATTTTTTTTCATGCAACTAGATGTTGTTTCCATACATAACTCATTACAAGGAGATTTTTCATCATTCTAGAGTTAACATGGAATTATTTGAACATTGTAATCTTTATGAATGCTCGTCATGGTGCATTGCTCGATGATAACCCCTTTCAAAAAGAATTGTTCATGTCCAAAGAAACCCTCCTAGAAACAATGCCTTAGTCCTTTTTAGCACAAATCAAGAAAGTGAACAATGCCTATATCCAAAAGAATATGAAAACTATTTGCATACATTAGCTTCAAACATGGGAAATTTTAAATTTGGTTGCATTCGTTTAATAACGACGAGGTATGCAATCAAGGTATTCCTATAATCATGGTGACAAGGAATACATTTTCATTGAAAGTTTATTTAATACTTAATCATGTGCATATGCATGAATAACCATAATTGTTTTCACAAAAGTGATCAAGAAACAACATCGTAAGGTACTTTGTTCTTTTATCTTTTCTGCAGTTACATGCATGATTCAACGTTCAGTCTTTGGTTATTCTACTGATCTAAGACATCACATTAGTCTACAAATTGAATTTGCATAGTTTTTTAAACTCAATTGTGTGTCTTGAAGGAACGTTTTGGAAGAGTTCATTTGATGTATCTTTGAATAGATGTAAGAACTCCTCTTACTTAAATTTGATCAGTTTGGACTGTTTTCATTTACCTTGCCCTTCAAATTTTCTAGTTGTGCATGGAGAATATATTCATTCTGAACACTTCATTTATTAACCTACATTTGTTTCAGAATGACATGGAACTCATTTCAGGTCGGTCAAGAAACGCAACCCATTTTGAGTGAAGAAATGCTTCAATTCAAGCACATAAAAAACAGGATTTTACCATCCCATTTATTCGAACAAGTTAAGGAGGATTTTTACCATTAACCAGATGTTCTATGCATATCACTGAAGGTTGATCATGAGTTTCATCTAGCTAAAAATCACCAAAAATGAACTGTGTACGAAAAAATGTATTTTGACCTCTTTTCGAAATGAAAACAATACTAGATTTGAGCTCTTCACTGTCGAGCAACACGTTCATTATTTGGGTTCATCATCATGTTTCCTTCATTATTCTGAGTCAGAGGGAAAATGAGAGAAGTATATCTTGTGGTGAACACGCAATATGTACAATGACAGGCTGAACTTTTGTGTTTCACCAAGAGGAGTTCAAATCGTGAGGAAACATTTGAATTCAACATACACCTTTTGGTTTTATATTGAAGGGATCCGAAATTCTCAATCATATTTACAACATGAAGACTTTTGTTGTATTCACACTATAATGGTGCTTATCAATGATAATACCATCATTTAGTATGTTTCATTATCCATCTTCTTAAAAAATGGAAGGTATAGTGGAAACATACAATCATTTAGTGCATTATAGTTAAATAAGGTACGAAAAAGTAAATGAAAAATATTCACTTAAATAGAAATGCCTTAAATTCTTTACATTTACCTATATCGAAACTCTTCATCCCTTTTATGTTCTCAGTTGTCTCCAACAATGTGACTAAGGTTTAGAAAAAATTCAGATCAATGTTTTTTCAATCTTAACAATGGCCGACATTGACTTAGCCAAGGACTTTTTCACATTTTTTTGTTTCCTACTGCTTAACAAAATTTCTGATGCATGGAAGCTATGCAAAACACCACAACTTATTATTCACCATCACAAAGCTTTCTTTAGGCTCAAATTCAAGTGGTTATGAAACAGCCCTTTTTAAAAACA
Organism: Penium margaritaceum; assembly: GCA_023375785.1. Classification (NCBI taxonomy): domain Eukaryota; kingdom Viridiplantae; phylum Streptophyta; class Zygnematophyceae; order Desmidiales; family Peniaceae; genus Penium; species Penium margaritaceum. Next base: position 71,602 of record SZWC01012195.1, on the reverse strand, counting down.
GTTTTGGGTGTTGTGAGGCTCTAGTGCCTCCTATATGTCTTTTGTGTCACGAAATGATGTTTTTTTTGCTTTTTGTTTCAAGATTTCTGGACTTAATGATTCACAAATTAGTTAGCCTCACTCCCATCTTGGTTATTGAACAATATCTCCAAACACTATAGCATACCAGCATATGCCATAACCTTGATAAGGACACTATTTTTTAGCCATGAAAATGAGTAGTTTTCCAGATTTCTTCAACATTATTCACTCATAAAATATCATAACACCTTGTAACTTGTTGAATTCCCTTTTTTCAAACATGATTTGTTCTTTTTCCTCTAACTTCATGCTTCCCAGACCTTCAAAAAACAACTGTAAAAAATCATTAAGGGTCTTTGTAGTTATTAAGCTAATCATCCTAAGTTATCAAGTTAATCCATTTCGCTCCCTTTAGTGTTTTGTCATTTCTTAGAATGGGTTCAATTGATATTTCCATTTTGTTGAATTCCTTCAATTTTTCTGAAGACCCAAGGTGCCCCTTACATAAATTATACTTATTACATACATGAACTAAAGGTCTTCTGAAGGGCTCTTACTTTAAGGCATTGCACTCTTCACTCTTACACCATCTATTTACAAGTTTTACATACTTTTTATATCTGCAAGACAACCTAATAAATTAGAGAATTTTTATGGATATACCAAAATTTCTCACATAAAATTATTTCGCGATTAAAGTTTATGCCCTAGTAGGAAATCTCCACACCTAAGATGAAAGAAGTACTCATGCCCAACTCCAAGATCGTTGAAGCAGGTATGTCCTTCTTGCCAATGGTATTTTCATCACAAGCTAAAATACAGAGAAACAAGTGCTAAATATATGTTTTTCACATTGTGCACTACCTTATTGAGTTCAATGAAATACTATGTTGCCTTCTGATAAATATACTTCAAGTCTTTTTATGCTTTGCATCAAGGGGACCTACAATGCGGTCTCTCAATCTTTTGTTTTGATGTCATCCAAGCAAGAACAATGGTTTTCACAGCATTGAAAACTTGTGAGACTAATTCAATTTGAGGAAATCATAGAACAGATTTACACCTTTAAAGAGAGAAGGAATTGAATGGATATGTGCGTAAGTTGTAAGGGATGGGTTTACCCTCACTCCTATCATCAGTGTTACACTTGCACCATGTGTGCTGAGTATAAGTCACTCCTCTCGGCAACAACCTTAAAAAACATTTGACTAGTGTATCATATGACATTTTCCATGTAATTGTCCATCTAAAGGTTTCAAGGCTCGCCTTCTTGGTTGATTTTGACACCCTTGGGCAACATTGATGTTACAAACAACTTTTCATGAATCTATTGCTGTTTTGCACAAGATTAAGTTTTCTTCTCGACGCCAACAATGGTTGTAGGTTTTGTCAACAGCATAGTTGTTTTTTATGTGAGCTAATCAACATTCTTTTGGTTTTCTTTACCTGTTTCATTGGTCATAGTGGGAATTCTCATGAACATGATGGCATGCCTAGTGGGTTGTTTTTGCTTACGAATCTCAAAATGTTTCATTGGGGTTGTGTTACAAGCCATGATAACTGTTGGATTGGTTTCTAGTATATTTTGTACCACGAGGTTGGGTTCTATGGTAATCCTCCTTGCCATAACATGCCATAACATAAATGCTCGAAAAACCAGCACAAGATAAGACACTAAAAATTAAAGAGTAGTGAGTTCTATCTTCAAAATCCAAAGAGTAATAGACAAAAAATGGAACAATTTTGTTTCTCCTTGCAAATATTTGTTTTGTTATCATGGTCACCCCTCCTCTAGCAATTGTTGATAATTCGGCAAAGAGAGAGGCTTGCATGAAAAAATGAAGAGGTATTAAAAACCGTAGCTTGAACGATACCACCAAAATAACCATATGGCAACCATGGAATTAAAATGTAGCATGTAAATATTTCGAATAATACACAAACAAAGCTAAAAATTCAAATTGTTATAACATATAGCATTTAAAAAAAATTGCATAGCCAATACTAGAATATTTCATTTTTGTGATACAACTTCTAGTGCAATAATTCATTGTTAATAACCCATAGTTCCTACACTTTAAATTTGGTGTATCAAAATGAGGATTCGTACATGCTAACATTTTGTAGAAATCATCCAAATTGTATCATGTAGCTTTGGCACTAATATACATTCATTGTACAAGGTGATAGTTGTTATAGGTTTCAATGCTACTTAGCATTTTTTGTTAGAAGTCCATGAGCATAAAAGTTTATGCTCATTTCCGAGTACACTTACCATTTAGTTTCTTAGGCGTGAGGACATTTGTCCTCACGTCAAATGTGTAACTGCAATGGGGTTGTTTTTAATGGTTAGTCTAGACCATGCAACAATTATATTGCATGTGACTTTAGTTTGTTCATGGAAATCATTATGAAAAGTCGTGAAATGTCATTTTGAGGATGGTCAAAGATTGTCTAGGTGTTGTTTTCATCACCGTGATGACATCGAACTAATCATTCTTCATCTTATGCATATTGACAAAGGTTCCTACTGCAGACACAATGTCCTCTAACCCCTGATACCCAACTCCATGTGTTCATGATGTTGGGTTAATTGTGTGACACTGCTGCACGCTTGTTACTCATGGTTGCACTTGCAATACAGGCTCCACTATTGGATGTGGTCGCCCCATGTATTTGTAGGGCATTGGTGCTTGAGGAAATGGCTAAAATGGTGCCATCATGGGCATGCTAAATGGAACTTGTGGCTTTTCGGCTGGAAACTGCTATTGCATTACTACTTGTGTCAATGCTACTTGTGGCACCTGTGACGAAATGACGGGCTAGTGCATGACCGTTGGAGGCAATGGCTGAGTAGATGTGCTCATGATGCTTGTGAAGCTTGCTAGGCATGATTAAACTTATGCTGTTGCTATTGCTCTTGTCATAATTGAGGTTGTTGTTGCTGTACCTAGTTTTATTGTTGCATCCATGCCATCTGCTCTTATAACTGATTCACCTAAGCATCACGTGTGAACCACTCCTATCTCCAAGGTAACTATTCTGCATCAAGTTACTAACTCAATGCCATGGTCTTTTGCTCAACAGCCAGGCGCGTAACTCCTTCTTGCAACGCCATGCGCTTTGCACAATCTGCCGAGTGTTACGCTTCTTCCGCCTTATGTTCTTCTTCCTCTACCACATGGCGACCCTCATCTTTCCTCATGCACAAACCATGCAAGACGGAATTTTCATCAAGAGGTCAAGCCTTTGCACCTGAAATATCCATCTCCATATTGCTCATGTAATCCACATTGCCTCTAATATTTGCAGGCTCATTCCCATCTTGAGCGCTTGAAGAAGTCATTTGCTCACTAGCATAGGCGACAGGATTCCACAGCTCCTCTAAAAAAACTCCACGAGTTAGGAATAAGACTGTAGATGCTGTCAGCACAGACCTTGCTCTCATGCCATGTTATTGTTTTGAAGTGTAGCAAGGGCTACGTTTCTTACTACTGGGACCGTTGTGCTTGGAGAGAAACTATAAATAGTGCAAAAAGCAAGAATTGGGAGCATTCTGAGACTCAATGACAGTAGTCAATCACAACTATAGTACGATGAAAAGTATAGTAAACAAAGCTCTGGTAGAAACTGACTCTAGACTCTCACGCGTAGACAAAACTCGTAGATCACACATGGGCAACATCTAGCAAGACAGCTCAACAAAGTTGCTTGAATCTTGGACGTAGCACCGCCACCTCTTCTAAGTAGTTGGGCCTTCACGTAGTCAAGGGCGACCTCTTGCCCAGGCTAGCATACTAGTGCCAAGCTTACTCAAATCATGTGAAGAGTGTGTGTTTTAGAACTCTAAGGTTCATTCCCTCCATGAACCTAGATGCTAGAATTAAATTTGGCCTCTTCAAGGAAAGAAAATCTTCGCCGTTCAACTCGAGAATTTGTGGGAGGAAATTCCCTAACTTCTTCTAGTCTCCTCCGATTCCAAAATTGTCTACGCCAGCTTGACCAAATAAATAAATGTAGTAATCATTGCTCCATCCATGAGGGTCCTTGGAGGAAGGACTACCTTAAGCGCAAGGCGAAGCAAGGCATTTGGCAACATTAGTTAGGGGCAGATTTCCCACTATCTTATATTATTCACCCACAACAGTAGCACCGGTTCAAATTGGTGTTTTCCTTGTATGTTGTTATCTTTCTACTATCGGTGGGTTGATTAGAGCTTGGAAGTTTTAATGGCTTCCTTAGAGGTATTTCTTTGGATTCCAAATTAAGGATTACATGGGTGAGAGGATGTTGCATAACATGCTAATTAGTACTTTAGGTTACGTCTTCTACAACAAGTTGACTATAATGAAGAGGTTGTTATTGCACCTAAGAGGGTGCATGGAAGATGAAGAAGATACCCATATTGGTGACATGTGGTGGACCTCTTGTCAAAAAAACCATCCATATGGTTGGTATATTGTGTAATGTGTTTGTTTGTGAAATTGTAATGGATGACTTTGTCTTCTTCATCATCAAGAATTGGATCCATGTCTGGAATATGGAAGAGGAGTTCTTGCACAATCTTGTGGAATTGAAGGGGAGAAGATCTCAATTTGCCAAATTGGCAAGGTGAATATGTCGCATTGCAGGGCGGTCACCTTAGTCACCAGCACTGGCATGGTTACAAAGAGAGGGACATGTGGCTCCTCATGAAGCAAAAATGGATTCTGTAACTCTAAGACAAGCACTATGTGGAAAAGGGTGTTCTTGGTGGATGAAAGTGCTTTCATCAAATAGAAGAATGGGTAAGGTTCCTCGTCTTGTGTTCATGGTGGGTAAGAAATTTGAGAGGGCCTTTTTGCACATTGATAGAATGGAAAAGGGTGGCAACGTCTTGTGACAACACAATTTTTGGATCCTCAAGGAAAGTATGCTTGTGTAGATGACGATATTTGAGTCTGCCATGAGGGCATCGAGACACCGTCCCATGGATAGGGGTTTATATTATGGTGAGTGCCGATCAAGGTGTTGTTGTCATCACTTTCATGGCATCTGAAACCTTTTTTCATTGCATGATTTTACAGTACATGGAATAACCGTGCAAGTGTTGCCGAGGAAGCAAGATACCCTACTCCCTGGTGATTTTTCTATTAAATAATAATTTGGGACGACGAATTCGTTTATTCGGCTCTGGCCAGAATATTCTTTGCCCTAAAACGAATACGAAATATTATTTTAGTCCACTTTGTTCGACCCTGATTTGTCAAACGAAAACCAAAGAACGATTGCGTGACCTCGGACAATCACGCGATTGCGCGTTTTCTGGTGTCGGATGACCACCGACACCGGAAAATGCGAGCGACGGAGACGAGAACGACTGCTTGAAGGCAGAAAAAAACGAATTCATGGCAACACCATGGTGTAATTTCATCCAATTCGACAACAAGAAAATATTTGTTCCCGAAAACGAACCAAGACTACACCCCTAAAATTCTTTTGGGAGACGAAATCATCAAGCAGTACGGTAACTTATGTAAGGAAAAGAACAGGATGATAAAAACATTTGGGTGGTGCACGTCTCCAAAATGGATAACAACATCCATTTGACCCTATTGAGGCAAGGAAGCTTTATCGACCATTGAATTCAGTGCTCTCTTCAATGGAAACTTAGCCAATGATGCAAGGCTCATAAGCTTCTATGGGAGATTCATGATGGAATCTAAATGTGCATTCATAGATAAGGTTGATTATGGCCACCGTAATCCATGCAAGGAATGCTACCATCGTCCTTAAAGTGCAGATCACTCAAACTAGAATAACTTGGCCATTCCTCCTCATGTTAAGGTGTTCATTGGTTTTAAGGAAGCATCACAACATTTACTACACAATGCATGTATGTTTTTCATGATTTCACGTAAGTAGAGGGATTCACAGAGCCGAGGGGCTCTTTGCAGAGTCATAAGAGCAGTTACATAAGGAAACATAGAATTTGTGCTAAGCATGTCAATCTTACCCGAATATTCTATAAATTTCCTTTTGCTTTTCCATCAAGAAATAACATTCATTCCCTTTCCATATCTCCTTCTTCTTCATGCACTGTCTTGCACAAGTCCATGTAATCCTACAAGTCTGTATCAGGAGTGTCACATAATATAAATCCAGTTTTTAAAAGTGGTCTTGTTTCTACAAGACAATTGTACTGCATCTCAAGGGTTGGCCCATACACAAAGGGGCCAAAAGTTTGGAGGTTTATCTCAAGGGCTTAGCGTATGACTATTCAAGCCGATTGTCCTTTGTTCACAAGATACAGATCACTTCCATTTTTCTTTTGAATCAATTTTAATGAAGGATCAAGATGGATCTATATATAACAAGGTTTCTAAAGCCCATCTCATGATAACCTTTCAATTTTATTACGGGTTCCAAGGGAAGGGGGAGACCATGACATCCAATTTTACCCTTATTTGTTCTTCATGAAGCTTGATGTTGTATTACCAGTATGTGTGAAATAATGGATTATTCAAAGAAAATATTTTGTGAACCTCACATTCCTCTTTCTTTCATCTCCCGTTGTTTCTTTCATCCCATGAAGGAAAAAAGGGACGTTGAAAACATGAGAGGACAGCACCATCAGACTATAAGGCCTTGATGCCACCCGCTCATGGATAAAATGGCAACCTCAATTCGGCCCACAAGTGGGTTAGTTGGTAGTTCATAATATTACCTTAGTGAAAAGGCAAAAATCGCTTTGTAGCTATAACATCCTCTAAAAAACGATGTAGAAAACTTAAGTTGCAAATTATGACCACGTAATTCATTATTTTGCATTGTGATATTTTTAATTATGAAGTTTTTATTTTTAATTATTGAAACCTTGCATGCACAGCTTAAAAATGAATTTGGGGTCATAAAGAAGATACAAGTTCTCAAAACATTTTAATCGCATCATTGTGGCAAATTGTGGGCCATGAATGTAACATCCACCCAATAACATGAACTAGAAGCCTCCCAGACATATGTAAAGGCTTTTCTAACCATTAATACATTACAAAGTGTGGAGACATAAAATTTATTCAAATAGATGCATGTATTTGTGTATATGAATATGAATTAGGCACAGGTGTCACACACAAGATAATGATTATAAGTTTTTACTCAATGTTTTCACGGGGATGTAAATCCTCACTATGGAGGAATATCTGTATAAATCCAAACACTTTTACAAATTGTATGCAATCTTGTAACATTCAAGGTACACTAATTTCAAGATGAAGTATATTCATTTCATTTTGACCTTAGACTGAATGAATTTTGGATACCAGGTATGTGGAAATGCGTATTTTTGTGTGAATATTGAAAAACACCAAAACTCAGAGTGTGGGAAGGGAAATTCAAAACATGATATGATGCTTGTTTTAAAGGTAGATTCATGAAGCCAAAGAATGTGTTATTTGTCTATGATTCGTGTGCATAATGGAACACTTCTTTGAAATCTGGTAAATGACACTCATATGACACATGCATTATGATGTACTAATTTGCTTTCATTTTACCCTAAAGATGTGAAGCCAACATTACATAGGTCCTTCTGACGAGGAAATATTTTGGGTTGCATGGAATACGACCACATGGATGTTAATGTTGTTCAAAATGGTTCATTCCTAGTTCAAGATCGTGATTTAAAACAATTGAAATTACATTTTTAATATATTTAATAAAACTTTACAACTGGTGGGATATGACCACAACATTTGAAAACAACAATAATAATTTCCCCTTCCTTCTAAGGCTTTCTTACAAAGAAAATGATTGTCCTTTTGCATATGAAAAATATGATTATTTTCTACAGTTCGACATGAGATTGAATCTGTGGATTAAAGGGCAAGATACATTGATTGCAAAGACAAACAATCCCGATACAAATAAATATAGTGACCTTATAGGTTTTTTTAAAATTAATTCATTTGTTTCATGTCATGATTTCTCTCTTCAACCATCATTATGAGTGGAAGTTTGACGTTTTGGATTGATCCAAGATGTCCATTCATCATGTGGAATTAATAGCAAGATGGATTGATTTCCATTCCATTACATCTACAATGGATTATGGCTAGATTTATCAAATGTAGTGCATAACCTACATGAAGAAGGTTGAAATTGTGGACATTTATGCAGATTTGATGGTAACATCATGATTCACAATGCAAAGGTCATGAATTTTCATCTTACGAATCGTAATCTCATGTAAGGCAACTTCCATGATTAGATTATGTTTACACGCGTGTTTGTTAATGCTTAATCGACCTTTTTGCACTTAATTCAAACGTTTTGTGCACATATGTTAGATGTATTAATGTAAAGGAATTGAATTTCACTTTACTTTTTGGTTTTTGATGGACTGAGGGCATGATAGCAAAACAAAAAAAAATCCAAAGATTCTAAACCAATAAGAATATTTCTATTCTTTAGAAAGATACCTTTGAAGTTAAAGAGAACCATTACGTCAAGTGGTTCGTAAGTGAAATTTATATCTTTCATTCTTAGTGAGTTACAGAACTTTCAAGGTATGAATGTTTCCCTACAAACATTGCTCGTCATAATCATGTGTTGGATATCAACAACAAAAAGCCTCAATTTTGAACTTATGTAGAAACAAAATTTCCTTTTGTGTGAACTTAGTGTGCATTTTATCTTGAATGCATTCATTTCTACTGGTGGTTCAATTACATTCAAAGTAACCTTTGAAATCCTTTCGTGAGTTGAGGTCTTTGAGCTAGGGGATATACTCTAGGAGTGAACAATGAAAGGTTAAATGGCTGGTAACATGGGGTTGGGGACAATCGCCGTTTAGCTTACAATGTCGTGCAAAAGATTTTTTATCATGTCCTTCTTGTTATCTATCTTTTTGCAGCCATTTTTACCTTGCATTTCAACTTCATAGGAATTTCAAAACGGAAACATTCTTGTACACATGTTTTCTTCTTATTTCTGCTAGAGTTTTTTAATTTTTGTCATATGATGATAAAGCCTACCTACGACTTTTTATTGCTCAATCCAAAGTATGCGTTATCTATTAATAAACCTGGTGTGTAGGAAATGTTTTTCTTTTTGTGGGAATATTTTGCCCACGCAGCACTATGTGGTGTTAGCTTTCCTTTATCTTAGTTGTTTTGACACTCTTAGTCGGTGATCTTGATGTTATGTTTCACTTGAGCTCTTAACTTCTCGTCTACACCTCATATGCACTGATGAATTTTTTTTCTTTCTTTTTAATAGCACTCTGGACACCACTATGTAGAGTATTATTTCCCCTCCATAGATTGAGCTAGCTTGACATGTTGTAGTATTTGTTGCCCACCCACATTCCAAATCGATCATCTTAGACAACTTGTGCATCATCATGCAGGTGTGTGAAATTGCTCCACTGATGGAACACGCGGGATACTTCCATGTCTAGAGTCACGGTTGGAAACTCTCGACTAAGCTTATTGAATGAAGAAGATTTGAAAAAGTTGGAGAGCTGAACTGAGTGCGCAAATCTGGACAACCTATTTGCGTGATTACCTTAATGCCCTACATTTGCACTTGATGGACTGGATAGATCTTGATCTTAGGCCACAAGGATTTGTGGTCATTATCGACCGGGTCAAAAACAGTGCGAAGAAACAAGTTTTACTTGTTCGTTGCATTCGTGCATTGAATGAAGCCGACAGGTCTGGTGGTAAGGCGTACCCCTTTGCCTTAATAGTCTTTTATTTTGACCGTACTTTGGACAAAACTTTTGCACGTTTGTTTGAAGCATCATCCCAAATGGAGACGATTGAGGAACGGGCGTTCAACTTGCGATCCGAACTGTCAGCCATTCAGTGCATGAACATAGCAAAAGCTGAATTTTTTCTATGGGATGTGCTAGATCCAAGGGAACTTGACCGTCGATCCTTGTGCTTCAAGTTGGAAGCTGTCTGGATATGTGATGGTCGAACGTGGTGCATCAAGTAGTTTTTTCAAGTAGGTCATCCACATTCGCCCACTCGGTGAGGCTTTCCATTTTATCCGATTTCGCATTAGTTGATGAGCTTAGTCCAGAGTTTTCAGCCGCGGTCTCTTTGTACATTTTATTTCCGTTAGCTGCTCAGATACTCACATATGAATGAGTCGAGCGGCGCCGAAGGCTACAGCCGGCTTCCGTTTTCAGTGGTCGTTAATGGCAAAAGTCGGCAGGTAAGGACAAAATGGCGTACAATCAGGAAAAGCGTGCTGTACCTGCTGGTTATGGCATCTACTGCCGCCGCGTGAAAACAATAAACATGGCTGGTTTGTTGGCCGCGACTGAAACATTCCTGGTGCAACCGAACAAGCAAGGGTGAGGCTGTCGTTGAGATTGGTCGTTGGACGCTATCGGACAGTTCGTTGCGCATTTTGTTGAAGGACATCCGGAGTCCACGAATTACGGGCCGCCTAGCAGTCATCATAATCGCCGGTCAGAAGACTGGAGCAGCCGGTCAGATCCAGAGCGTCTCTTTCAGAACGCAGACGCATGTCGAGGTTACAGCTATCAATACTCGCACGAGATTGGTGGAGACGGGGATTGTTGGGCCGATTCCATTCAGTCATCCGTGTCTGTGTGGGGCCCGCTAGGATTGTTGGAGGAGGGAAGCCTTGAGTTTATCTGGACAGGAGCCTAGGCAACTGGAAGGTTAAAACCACGCGGACAGGAGCCCAACAACTGATTTCAACAACACCCAGCATCACCCCGAAGGCAAGCACTTTCCAGAAATCAGACTCTCCATATGCTGACGATCGAACCGGCGCAAGAGATGGGAACTGACCCGAAAGGTCTACTCCATTGTCCAAATGGCTTGAAACATAACAGCGATGTACACGGCTCCGAGCTTTTTCCTTTTTTTTAACCTGTGTTTGGCAAAAAAGAACAACAATGCTATTGGAACAATGCTTGTTGTATGCCTATACTTAAAGACACGGCTTGAACGGCCTGGATCCTCCCTCAGACGCGAACTAGGAGTCGTTGGAGCCGCTTGTCCAGTGTTCAATTCTATGCCGTTTTCCTATTCTGTTGGCGAATAGTCTAGGATAGGAGTTCAACCTGGTACCCTTTTGTCTTTAGAGATGAGTGCACATCCACCTGATCGATCCTGCCGTCAATCTGGATAGACGACCAAGTCCATTTTCGCTTTTGTCCGGATGAATGAAGTCTGACCGCGAGGCATCTCCTGTCTTTTCTGTGGGAATGTTCTCGTCACTTTCTTATCCACTCTCAATGGCAGATCCTGTTCTGTTTCATTTAGTGTCAAAGAAGCAAGTATCTTGTGACTGAAAATGGATGTTTTTTATTTTGTAAAGAGGGCGCCTTTGCCGACTACCAGTGCCGAACCGGAAAAAGTGGCCATCTACCGTTGACTCGCAGTTTGTTCTCCGGATATCTGGTTTATTTGCATGTGGTAAGTGGTTGAGAAGACTACACTCCGCATTTGCTAAAAGGGAACCGTTCAGGCCCCGCTCCCGCGAGGCCAGGAAGGAGCCCAAACCTTAATGACACCCACAACCCTTTGTTACGAAGGGGGGTTCAGAAACGTATCTCTGTCAACGTTTTCGCCGAAAAATGTGGGTATGAGGCGAAAATCAAGAAATGTTGACACAAACATTTTGAAACACAACAAGTTTTTGGAAAACGGAACCTAAAATTTACAGTCAAGAAAGACTGTCGCAATCATTACCTGATTGCAACAGTCTTTTGGACACTGTTCTGCGACCGACACCCTGAGGTCACATCAAGCTTGACACAAGCGCGTGAAGGAAATAGTGGAAATCGAATCCAAACGACCATCTCGACAGAAAATACGGTCACGAAGTTTCCACCGTTCTTTCTAACGGAATACATAAATAATTACAAATAATAAACAAATCATAACTTTATAAAGAAACATCAACGTAGCTTCGAAAGGCGTGGCGAGCCATGACGACTCGGGCGAGGAAAAGACCACTCCGACGAGGAGAACGGTCATTCAGTTTTACAACGCAAACTTTTCCGAGCTCGCCGAGGCCTTTCGACGCTAAGTTTGAGCACCTCGCTTTACATTGGCATCAGAGCTAGGTCGACCCGCTGACATCGCCCTTGTCTCCACTCTGTCGTGAGAATCCTCACACACCACGAGGAGTGGTGACTTAGTCGACGAGCAGCAGGTGACCTCGTGGTGGTGCTGGTGGAACGCCGCCCAGAGGTGCCAATACTCCACCACCTCCATGCGCGCACACCCCACCTCCACCAACCCAACCTACTTCCGCACAGCATTACTCTCACAAAGGGCTACTGGACCAGCAAGCTGCCGCATCAACCCCTTACTACAGCAGCAGGGGAGGCACAAGGGGCGAGCCAGGAGCCTTCAACATTTTTTTT
>SZWC01012195.1:25650-42729 GCA_023375785.1 Penium margaritaceum | reverse complement strand
GAGAGCTAGAACAAAGCTCTACTTGGTGGATCCTCTTCCCTCTGGTTTTTCCTCATGTCCATGGGGCTAGGGAAATTTTTGTGGGACAAGATGAGGAGTCCCCACCCTCCAAGAACCACCAAAGCTTCCCCATTTTCAAGGCTCCTTCAAAACCCCTTCAACCAAAACGTGGGGTAGTGCCCTTTTGTAATACCAAAGACTCTCACAGCCTGAGAGAAAAAGGAAATGGAGAAAGATGCCACTTCGAGAATTTTTGGAGGCCGCCACATTGTTGTGGAGCACGAGGAAGGTCCCTCAAAGGGGATGCAAGGCGTGCCAAGAAGATGCAAGAAGAGGCCAAGGAAGAAAAGAAAACAAGAAGACAAGAAGACAAGAAGACATAAGATTAGTGAGGAGGGCGTGTGCGGTTACAAACTTGTATAGTTGACCCCTCGCCTCCCCCTCACGTTGTTGAACACTACTTAAACTATCATAGCTTCTTGACCTTGTGTTTGCTTGTTTCTCTAGGTTTTTCTTATCTTTCCTAGTGGTGTGAGTCACAGCTTAGGGTTTTTCCTAAAATCCAAACCGTGGTGGCTTAGAACAATAGTATTTTTTTACCACGTGGTTGTGCCGACCGTGTCGGCCTAGGAAAGTAGAAATCAAAATTTTAATTACCCCACCGATCGTGAGAGCAAGGAGACTTCGAGAGGCAAAAGCTCCTCAAAGTGGTGGGGTGATCCTCACAATGGTCTTCACGTGCTGGTTCCATGGGTAACGAGATGGCAAGTGCTGGATCGTCCAAGACCAACAAGGGCAAGGTGGTGATGGCCTCACCACACGTCCTCGGCAGACTCCAAAGTTTTGGAGCCTTTGGCATGAGCATGGTTGCCAAACAAAAGGCAAACAGACCACCGAAGGCAACCGGCACCAACCTTGGCGACACCGAGAAGCGTGCGGAAGCCGGAAAAGTGCCCGATACACACATGGATGACCCCCATGCGACCGAAGACGCGATCAAGGGAGACCATCCGGGGGTGGACCCTAATGAAGAGCACGACGCCAACGATGGCAAAGGCAATGAGGATTACAATCATCACCATCGTCATGTGGCAAACTCGAGCCTGATCGCCACAAGCTACTGACAGTAACGAGGTTGCAGAGAGCAGCAAAGGTTCCAAACACAGCCACGTGGGAAGATCCTATGAGAACGGACCGGAAGACGTTGCTGCGAAGGCAATTCGTGATTACCGCCACGGGCTTGCAAAGTAGGCTGCTGAGGCGGTGGGCCGACTCAAGATCACCACCAACGGTGGAGGTGCGGCACCACCCGGAGGAGCGAGGGCGAACCCCCCTTCCTACAATATGGCCGTAATGGGGCAGACCAGCGACCACTAGAGCGTCGTTGCAGACGACAGCCTCCTCCAAAAGGCGGGACTCCTTGAAGGCATGTACGCAAACCGTACTTTGCGATAGTGGGTAAATGTGCATGGACAACACGAGGCCCTATAGGCTATCGTCGAAGCTCTGACGGCATCAGAGTTGAAGTTCGCATTCGCCAAGCTGCTGACCCATGTCGGGCAGAGCATCACGGACCTCAATCGTGATCGCCAGCTTCAGCACCTAGCCGCTCATGAGGTAAGCCGCCAATGTGACAACGTTGACAAGTTTTTACAGGGCGTGACCCAGGTGCGGATGCAAGAGAAATCGTAGCGCGTCGCAGGTATTGATGCCATTGGCGGTGATAGCGATGACTTCCCTACCTTGACGACTTTGGGGCCGGTCATGAACATGTCCTTCCTCCACAGTGTGGAGATCTTTTGAAAGGGCGTGAAGCTGACAGACTGGATGAATTGCATGGAGCATGTTCTACGTGTCCACAAGGCTCCACTCAGTCAGTGGGGTAACCTTGCCACGATGCGGCTTGAAAACAATCTCTTCCAGTATGTGGTCAAGGAGTGGGGTGCACACCAGCGGCACCTCGAGTGGCAGCCCATGTCGTGAGTAGCGTTCTGCGTTATGCGTAAGAAGTAGACCCAACGTGGGGAGGCACAGCGCGCCTTCTACAAGATCAAGGACTTCATGCAACTGGGTAGCTCACTCGAAGCCTACTTGAGCCAGTTCACTACACTCGTGGAGGAAGCCGAGAGTTTCATCGACGGCGATGGGACTCAGACCTTTAAGTACCTGAAGTGCATGCTGCTGGAGTACTTGCATGGAGAGCTTCTCAGCGAGAAGATGAAGGACAAGACAACCACAACGGTAACTGGCCTGGCCTTGGACAAGCTGGAGGGCGGTGCGAAACTATATGAATAAAGTGTATTTGACGAACCCTAAGCACTACTCGGATGCATGGCCAAACGCGCATGCACAGCAAGGCTACGACATGCGCATGGACACTACGTGAGATGGAGGAGCAGCCGGGCAGTTGGACGGGGCAAATGGCAAGCGGCCCGCAGACCCTCCAGTCAAGAAGACTGGGGGGCACAAGACCCCAAACCACAAGCGCAGCCGCAAAAATGACAAGCTATAGGCGGCACGTGAACGTCGCAACACAGCCTTTTGCGATGGAATCTGCCACATCTGCATGTAGCCAGACCACTTTAGGGTTCAGTGGCTTGAGGCCACTAGTGGTGGAAAAGAGGTCGCCGCGTTAGCCGCAGTAGTAGTACCTCGTGGGGATGTTGGTGTAGGAGGCCGCGGACAAGGAGGTGGACAGGGTTGCGGTTGTGGCAATGGACCCGGCCGTGGAAATGGACAAGGCCGTGGCGTGGGTTTTCCTCACCCCTGAGTGATTTAGTTGGGACCAGTCAAGGGTAGATTTCGACCGCGAGTGTGGATTCATGTTTTCAGATGAGGATGCAAGAGAATTTGAAAACTTTACGAGCTCAAATTTCTCTATTGTTTTCTCCCCCCTCATTAAACCTCATTTCACACTTACTGATTGACATTGTCCACTAAATCTTGCATCATCGGACGAGATGCATGGTTGAACGTGCTTACTGGCAGTGCCACCAACCATTGCGCATGAACTGTCAGACGAAGTGATTGAAGCAGATGCCCTGAAAGCAATGAGCTCAATAACGTTTGCGATGCCCTTAGTCAATGATTATGTTCCAGTCAGATTTAAAGACTGAAAGGTGCTAGCCAGATCTACGCATTTTCACAAGATGTGGACTCGAGTGGTTGAATCATGGGAGTTGCGGTGCCCACCGTACCGATTCTGTATTTATCACAAACTCAGCATGCCATTTTTGGCCTGTTCACTCGGAAGAGTGGAGGTAACATGACGATGCAGTTCAGAGATCACCTAGCTGGTGCTCCCGTCAACGTACTTGCTTACACTAGAGGAGGTGATTCCTTTGTTAGCCTTGGCTTTACTTGATACGTTGGCCTACATTACGAGCCTTCAAATGTCAGAGTTTTTATGGGTAGCAATTGTATGGTACCCGTGATCGGTACCTGTAAAGCAAAAACTTGTATTCAAGGGTACACAAAGAGTGTCATGTTGAAGGTACTACACCTTCTTGACCCGTCTGATGTGGCCCTAGACCATCCCTTACTCAGTGGAAACAAGGCTCTAATATGTTTTTAACCAAAGTGTTTCATCCTTAAAAAAGTACAGCGTCGCTTTACGTTGATTTCAAGAATCGAGTTGTCACCGACCCGACTCGAAGTGTATGCCAGCTAGTCTACGATGCAGGTCAAGAGACGTATTTGACAAGGTTGTTGATACTTGTTGGCCTGGCTTAAAAAATTGGAGGAGAACATAAAGGAAGACACACCACAAGAGATCAAATCTCCATTGGCTGAGTTTTCGGATGTATTCGAAGACCCACCGGCTGGGCTTCCACCTGATGGCACATGGACCACACGATTCCACTGCAACCAGAGGCGACTCCTCCATTCACACCCATGTATCGCCTTTGTCTAGCGGAAAGGCAAGAGGCTGAACGCCAAATCAAAGAGTACCATGAAAAGGGGTGGATTGAGCCAAGTAGCTCACCGTACGGTGTGCCGATCCTTTTGGTGATCAAAACGCATGGTGGTTTATGCATGTGCGTGGACAATCGTGCATTGAACAAGCTGACAGTGAAAAATTGATTCCCTGCACAGAAGATTGAAGACCCGTTTGACCAACTGCAAGAGGCAAAAGTATTTTCATCCTTGGATTAGTCTGAAGGGTACCATCACATCCGCATCATGTAAGATGATGTGCCCAAAGTTACGTTTGGAACGCACAAGGGACACTATCAGTTCCGGGTGTTATTCTTTGGGCTAACAAACGCCCCCATAACCTTCCAAGGAGTAATGAACCAAACGTTCGCCAAGAAACTTGGTTAGTTTGTCTTGGTTTAACTGAACGACATCCTAGTTTTCTCTAAATCCATGGAAGAGCACATAGAACATTTGCGCAAAGTCCTCGCAAGTCTTTGGGAATAGAAGTTCTACGCAAAAGTGAGCAGGTGCAAGGTTTTTCAAGATGAGCTCAAATACCTTGGACACATTGTCAGTAAAGACGGTATCCGTGTCGACCCACGAAAGGTCCAAGTTGTGGTGGACTGGCCACGCCCGGAAAATGTTGGGCACATTTGGTCTTTCTATGGCCCTGCAAACTACTTTTGACAGTTTATGGAAGGGAATTCAACCCTGGTAGCATCGCTAGCCAAGATCACGTGGAGATATGTGCGTTGGGAATGGACATCTCATTGCGAGAACACCTTTTTCAAAGTCAAAGAGCTTCTATCCACAGTGCCTGTCCTAGCTCTCCCAGATGCATCGCAACCGTGGCAGATTCAATGTGATGCGTCGTAGTAGGACTTGGAGCTGTCCTCATGCAGAATGTTCACCTAGCTGCGTATGAAAACCGGAAACGCGATACACAAATGGGGATTAAGAGCTCCTGGCTGTAGTACATGCTTTGAAGATGTGGCATTGCTCCCTCGAGGGTGCTGAAGGGTGTGCGACAGTTGTGACCGATCATAGCCCATTAGTGTTTTCGAGACGCAACCAAACCTATCAAGATGACAAGCGCATTGGAGCGAATACCTGAGTCGATTCTCGTTCACATGGGAAAAATGACCAGGACGCATCAATGTAGCCGATCCACTAAGCCGATAACCTATGAAAATTAAAGCAACCACAGAGGTTGATGGATGCTTTATGTCCACTACGACGGCAACAGTGCAAACATAAGAGCACACATCATCTCTACAGAAACCATATAGAGAGATTATCCACTATAACGGTTTTGTCAACAGAATCCGAATGGGATACTGTGTGGATTCCTGGTTTGAAGACTCTTGGAATTTAGACAGGTATGGATCAGTGGATGCCGCATGAATCTTTTGACATGAGGAACAAATTGTTATGCCAGACTCGGGAGACCTTCGAACAAAGATTATCTCCCAGTTCCACGACCCGTCAGTCGTAGGTCATGTGGGACCTCAAAAGACCGTATAGGCATTCTCGGGCCAGGATGGATTGTAGATTTTTGGAATTATTGCATGACATGCGACCCATGTCTTCAGCATAAGGCTATCGTTAAGAAGCTTGCTGGACTCCTCCAACATTTTCCTATTCCTGGGACTCCATGGGAGTGCATCAACATGGACTTCATTACTGATCTTCTGGACACGGCACGTAGCCGCGATGTAATACTAGTGGTTGTGGATCTTTTAACAAAGATGGCACAATACATTCTTACAACCACTTATGTGAACTCAGAGGAGACCGCTCGTCTCTTCTTTAAGTGTGCCATAAACTACCACGACTTGTCGTTGCACATTATCTTCGATCGAGATATGAATTATACAAGTAAACCTGGCAAAAGATTCAAGAGTACTTTGGAAGTGAGTCGCAAATGTCGACAGCATATCACCCTCAAACTGACAGACAAACAGAGCGTATGAACTGCACTCTGAAAAAAATGCTCCGTATGTACGTGGACCCTGCCATTAATGACTTGGATGAATTCCTAGCACGGGCGGAGTTTGCGGTGAATAACTAAGTGAATGAGTCTACATAATTCACACCGTTGTGTTAAACAGTGGTCGGCATCCAGTGGTGCTCTCTTTCTTGGTGAAGAGTGGGAGTATAGGAGGATAGGTTCCTTCTACTTGAGACTTTGTCAAGCGCATAGACTCCTTGTTACAGGAGACAAAGGGTCACCTTCAAGCTACTTGACAACGACAAAAGGCATATACCAACAAAAGTTATCGTGAGGTCTCGTTTGACATCGGTGACACAGTGTTTCTTAGCACTGGGAATCATCGGCTAAAGTTGCCAGGGGTGCAAAAAATTCTAAAGAAGTGGATTGGGCCATTTCCAATTGTTGCACGCATCGGGCAAGTGGCATACCGCTTGCTGCTTTCACCGAGTATGATGATACATGACGTGCTTCATATGAGCCAGCTGGATCCATACACGGCAGATGGAACCATTCAGCCACCACCGGCATTCCTTACCCCCCACGGCCAATACGAGATTCTTTGTCTTCTCCAGCACCAAGAGCGTACACTCTTGTCGTGGGTTGTTTGTGAATACCTCGTTCATTAGGCCGGGTGTGGACCTAAACATAACTCATGGGAGCCCAAATCTCGGTTGCCCACAGGGGTGGTCAACGAGTATTGGAGTGAGCTCGTAGCTTGCAAAGATCAACCCATGTCCACCATGTAAATGCAGAAAAAGTGAAGAACATTCCCGCAGGGCATCATTCATGGACTGCAGCCATAAGAGGTTAGGGACACGCAACATGGTTGTCGCACAACCGCTCCAGCCTAAAGGAGGGGGGCCGCTAGCCGTGCTGAACGACAAGCTGCAGCTTTGGTGCAAGTGCCATGCACGTGTTCATGTTTAGCTCATGATTGAATTTATTCATTTTCTTTCACAATGTTGATGACTCACTATCTGTCAATTCTACTTATTGTTTATGAACCGAGACAATTCACAATAAGTGGGGAGGAATGTAGCTGGAGGGCCGGCCGAACATCAAGCAGACCTATTCTAGTCTTGAAAAGCTACAATGTAAGGACTGGAATAGGTCTGCGAAGCAATTGTCCAGAATATCCTACTGCAAGTCCAAAGACTAAACTAGGTGATGGAGCAGGCATGGGCCGACGGCCGGTGGATGACATATGACGGTGTGACCAAGGGGAGGGAGGCCGTGCGTCATAGGATGTCGCCGCGTCTAGCATGGATCACCACCGACCGCCGGATCCGCATGCACTGCACACCCACGGCCACACACAAGGCACAAAATGTATACACAGGGTTATCACGCCCCCTTGGCCGAGGGTGCCGCATGCATGTAGCCAAGTTGATGCAGTTGTACAGGAAGAGTGTTGGAGGGTAGGGCTTTGGTGAGGAAGTCTGTGAGTTTCTCATCCCCGCTCACACCACACACTTGCACCATACCAGCTTCCACTGCCTCACGTACAAAATGGTGCTCAACACTTATGTGCTTTGTGCGTGGGTGAAGCACACCATCATTGGCTGTGATACGACGTGCAGCTGAGTTGTCACTATGCAGTGGTATGGATCGCACAGTAATGCCCAATTCTCCTAGCAGCCTACGCAACCATGTGGCTTCACACGCCGCCTCACCCAACGCCATGTACTCTGCCTTAGCCACACTTCGTGCAACACATGACTATTTGGCACTGCGCCAAGAGACAGCTCTACCCCACATGCGAAACACATACCCGCCCCGACTTTGTGCTTGTTTGTCTCGTGCATAATCACTGTCACAGTACCCATCAATCAAGATGCCAGTGCCGAGAGTGAAGACAAGACCCAGCGTCGCAGTGTCAAACACATAGCGTAACAGCTTGAGCAATGCCTTGTGATGTGTTGTGCGGGGTGGCTGAATGAACTGGGCCAATGTGTTTACAGCACATGAGATGTCGGGTCGTGTGGTGGAGGAGAGGTAGGTAAGGCTGCCAATGATCTGTCTGTAGAGGGTAGGATCAGTATCGGGGCCATAGTCTGTGGTGTGTGCGTCAAGAAGGTGAGCATACACGTCGGGACTCATGGGGGAATGTTGGTGCGGAAGGTGATGGACCAAGGAGTCAAACCGTGCCGTGAGTTGTGCAATAAACCGATCCTGGTGTAGAGTGAGTGTGTGTGCAGCTCTGTCACGTGTGATTGTCATGCCTAGGAAGTTGTGTCCCTCTCCTAGGTCTGTCATTCGGTAGTGCGCGGTGAGCAGTGCCTTGGTGTCCTGGATGAGAGAGAGTGAAGGGGAGAGGATCAAGAGATCGTCAACATACACAATGAGCACAACAGGAACATTGTTGACCCAACGAATGAACAAGGAGGGGTCAGAGATACTTTGAATGAATCCCCCGCCCTCCAATGTGCGACGTATTTCCTTGTTCCAACATCGTGATGCCTGTTTTAATCCATACAGTGCCTTCAACAAAAGCCACACTCGGTCAGTGCCATCGTCAAAACGTGGTGGTTGTTCCACGTACAGTTCCTCATCTAAGGGACCATTCAAGAAGGCATTTTTTACATCCATTTGATGAATCTCCCAGTCCTCGTGGGCTGCAACCCCAAGTAAGACACGATTGGAGGTGTACTTGCCCACTGGAGCATAGGTGTCTATAAAATCTCAACCGGGTACTTGGTGAAAACCTTTGGCCACAAGGCGTGCCTTGTATTTCTCCAAAAGGCCATGCAAGTCCCTTTTCACCTTGTACACCCACTTCAAGTCAATAGCCTTCCGCCCAGGTGGGAGTGGGACAAGCTTGTAGACTCCATGCTCAAGCAAGGCATTCAATTCGTCGACCATCGCCTTTTCCCACTCAGTCGCGTCAGGGCGACCCCTTGCCTCTTCGACGGTCAGTGGCTCTGTGAGGGGTGCTGCAATGGTGGCTGGGCCGACGGTGTGATAAAACTGTCTGTAGTTGACTCTTGCAACATTGCGCTGTGACCGACGGACCGGGTCAGCCTGTGGGGCAGCGTCTGTGTCCGGTATGGAGGAGGACACAGGAGTATCTGTTGTTGTATGCGTGTCAGTTGACCCGGATGATGCCTCGTGGGCATCACCGGTCTGGTCTGTGGACGGTGGCCTTTCTGGCTGCCCTCTGGCCACAGGGACAAAAACTGGAACACTGACATACTCTGGGTAGCGATCAGGAACTGTAATTGTCGGTGCCTGTTTGAGTGTTTTGAAGGCCTTGTATGGCATGTGCTCCAAGAATGATGCATCCCGACTCTCAACAAATGAGTGATGGACAGGATCCCAAAACCTCCATGCTTTAGATGCATGAGAGACACCAACAAAAACACACCATCGGCCGCGTGGACTCAGTTTATGACTCCGTTGTGGTTCTGNAACAGGGACAAAAACTGGAACACTGACATACTCTGGGTAGCGGTCAGGAACTGTAAGTGTCGGTGCCTGTTTGAGTGTTTTGAAGGCCTTGTATGGCATGTGCTCCAAGAATGATGCATCCCGACTCTCAACAAATGAGTGATGGACAGGATCCCAAAACCTCCATGCTTTAGATGCATGAGAGACACCAACAAAAACACACCATCGGCCGCGTGGACTCAGTTTATGACTCCGTTGTGGTTCTGCGAACCACACACATGCCATCGTGCCCCACACTCGAGCGGGACGCAAATCAGCCCATTGTTTGAACCATCATTCCCATGGGGTGACTGTCTTTGGCAAGGGACCCTGGGGCACCCGATTCCACACCCAGGTAATGTACTTCACGGCCTCTTCCCAGAACCCAAAGGACAAGCCCGACTCGGCAAGTAGCGTGCGCAGTGCGTCCCCCAGCGTTCTGTGCCACCTTTCAGCCACTACATTTTGTTGTGGAGTGTACAGTGATGTCGTTTGATGCACAATTCCCTTAGCCTTAAGCTCTGTTTCAAGAGGACCAAAGAATTCCCCACCCCGATCCGTGCGCAAAATCCGTAGAGAGCAACCAGTTTGGCGTTCAGCCAATGGAATCCACTCCATGATTGCTCGTTGTGTGTCTGCTTTGGTTTTCAACAGAAAAAACCAACAGAAACGACTGTAGTCATCCGTAAGTGTCAGTATGTACTGTGACGCATACTTCACATAGGGAACTGGCATGGATCCTGTGAGGTCTGCATGCACCAGTTCTAGTGGTTCGTTACTCACATGTTGAGACACGGGAAAACTCTGTCGGTGTGCTTTACCTTCTTGACAGTCTAGACAAGCTGTCGCCTTCAACCCATGTGGACAGTCTTGAGAACTCAGCCCATGAGCAGGTTGATGTTTCAGCAGATCAGTGATCAGTTCTGTGTTGATATGCGCCAGTCGTCGGTGTATGAGGTCTGTGTGGTGTGGGTCCGTGGTGATCGTCACATGTGCTTGTGCTCGGTCTGATGGAAAGGCAGGAAACAGTGGCAGTCGGTACAACATGTCATTGTGGAGTAACCCATCAGCCAACAATTCCCCGTTCACACCATAGATCATGCACTTCTGATCACGCGTAAGTGTGGACATGCCCGCTTGTCTGTCCAACTGCCCCCTTGACAGTAGGTTCACCTTTAATCGAGGGACATACAAGACACCAGTCAGCCACATGACCCCACCAGGCGCTTGCAGCGCAACAGTCCCAATGTCCTCAACCCTCAGCACCTCCCTAGAGCCAGTCCGAACACCATGCACGTCATGCGTGGCATACAACGATACAAACAGGCGACGATGCGGGGACATATGGTGTGAGGACGCTGTGTCAAGCAGCCATTCGTGCATGGGCAGTGTGTGCGATGTGGTCACATGTGTGTACCCAAGTCGTAGACCTGGGTGCTGAGTGGTGGCTGAGGGCTCTGACGGGTGTAAATCTGGAAGCGCCCCCTGAGAGACGCCAGTAGACTCAGCCTCAACCGNGTGGCATACAACGATACAAACAGGCGACGATGCGGGGACATATGGTGTGAGGACGCTGTGTCAAGCAGCCATTCGTGCATGGGCAGTGTGTGCGATGTGGTCACATGTGTGTACCCAAGTCGCGGACCTGGGTGCTGAGTGGTGGCTGAGGGCTCTGACGGGTGTAAATCTGGAAGCGCCCTCTGAGAGACGCCAGTAGACTCAGCCTCAACCGCGTTGTAGACGCGCTGGGCCCACTCCGGCACTGGAACTGGTGTCGTGGCGAACGGTGGGACATAGAAGGGCCCGAGATACGCGAATGGTGCTACGACCAGCTGCGGCTGTAAGAACTGCTGTTGCTGCCACTGCTGCTGCTACCACTGCTGTTGTTGCTGCGGGGACAATCCAATCGTGGCTGCTGCCACTGCCTGGCCTACATGCTGTACAGGTACGTTTGGTCCTCCAGGCTGCATGGGAGGTAGGTAGACCGGGCGAAACTGCTACTGCTGAGGGTGCTGCTGCCACTGCTGCTGCTGCCACTGATGCTGCTGCGGCTGCTGAAGCTGCTGCCTCGCCATCATTTGGCGTTGGAGTGTGGGACACCTACGCCAAAAGTGCCCGGTCTGGTTACAATAGCTGCACCGCTGTGCCTCACGGCTGCCTCCGCGGCCCCCACCACGACCACCACCGCGACCGCCACCTCGGCCTCCGGTTTGCGCATACGTGTTGTGAGCGGCAGCTGCCAGCGCTGCTAAGGTACTCTGGTGCATGTATGCGGCCGGTGCGGTAGACGACATGTCATGAGCTTCGCCTTTCAAAATGTCTTCGTAATTTCGAAGTTGCTCGAAGACGGTCGAGAGGTCAATGTCCTCGATCTCGGCCACTGGATGGCTACAAAAGATGTCACGCCAAAACTCCTTGTATTGTTCGCCGAGGTGGAGTAGCACCATGTCCAACCACTCAAGAATGGAGCAGGGCGCACCAAGGCCGAGCAGGCGTCGACGTATGTCCATTGCGTCGTCCCAGTACTCGGTGATTGGTGCTCTAGGCTTCGGGTACAGGTTGCGTAGCCGGTCTCGTAGGGTCACAACGAGTGTCATGCCCTGCTCCTCATGGTGGGTGGAGAGGTGCCTCCACGCGTCGTGCGGTCGAGGTGCGCCAGTACGGGGGTCGGAAGGGTCTTCACCCTTTCTCCCAAACCGGAAGTGGCGCAGAGCGTGCGACTGGTTATCTGGGAGAGCGCGGAATAGAGCGTTGAAGGCACGCAGCAGCACGTGGTCGCTTGCGGTATCCGGAGGCGGTTTGAAGTAGTACTCCTCCAATCCATGCTCCGCCGCCCAGGATAGGAAGAGGTCCTTCCAGGCGATGAAATCTCTGCTGCCCAGCTGCGGCAGAGAGATTTCCCGCTGTCCAAGACCTAGCTGCGCCATGGCTGCGGCGGTGAGAGTCACGGCCGCCGGATCGCCGTTGCCGCCGTCCTCTACTTCACTCATGATGACTTTGGACTTCTGTCCTACACTCCTCTAGCCTCCTGGAAGGTAGGAAAGCACACTTCCACGGCTCAGATGAGGAAAGACGGGCCAGACAAATTTTGGCAGCAATTCGCCGGGCCCACTTTGGGCCCAGATTTCTGCCGAGAGCCCACAGCTCTATAGGAAACCGTCGGGGTAGTCCCTGGACCCTGCACAGCCACCCCAGCCACCCTAGCCGCTTTGCCCAACCCTAGAGACAAGGTGAGCACTCCGGGGCGAGGAGGAAGGGTGTGGACGAGGAGAGAGCCGCTCGCACCCTCCCTTTTGCCCTTCTGACGTGTGCGACGGCCTATTTGGCCTCGCGCACAGTCCCTGGATGCCTTCGCCACCTTCTTGTGGCCTGTGCGCCCCCCTGAACCTCGCCGACCCTCGCCAAACTTGTGAGCCTATGGCGGCCGCCAACTATTTTGGCTCCTATGGTCGGCTATCTTGCATCTTTTGCCCTAGACATGGCTCTGATACAATGAGAATAGAGCCACGACCTCAACGCAACAAACGGCGTCAAGAATGGTGGTCAAACGGCCGTGTTAGGGTCAGATCTAGATCTAGAGGCAACCAAAATTGTACAAGTGTCCGAGTAACAGGGAACACCCCTGTTACGGGTGAGGCTCGCTACTCGAGACCCACCCATCGGCCGGCGAGCGAAGCTCGCCGGCGAACAGCGAGGGTCGAGGGCGAACTCGGCCCTCGACCCGGAAAGGCGCGGCACTAGCCGCGCCTGTCCACAAACGGCCTAGACTAGGACGAACATCAAGCAGACCTATTCTAGTCTTGAAAAGCTACAATGTAAGGACTCGAATAGGTCTGCGAAGCAATTGTCCAGAATATCCTATTGCAAGTCCAAAGACTAAACTAGGTGATGGAGCAGGCATGGGCCGACGGCCGGTGGATGACATATGACGGCGCGACCAAGGGGAGGGAGGCCGTGCGTCATAGGATGTCGCCGCGTCTAGCGTGGATCACCACCGACCGCCGGATCCGCATGTACTGCACACCCACGGCCACACACAAGGCAGAAAATGTATACACAGGGTTATCAGCGTTTGTCTTGTTGGGTCCTACTGGTTCCGTCTCCTTTGTTTGCGCTGGTTTAGGCCAGCTACTGCCCGTCCAGGACGTTGGCGTTGTCCATTTTGTTGGTCCCTGTAGCTTGCTTTTCCTGCCTAATGCTCTGTACGTGCCTTCCTTGGAGCTCACATTGTTTTCAGTGCTCTCCTTTGATGATCAGGGCATGGATTTCTCCACTAGTCAGGGTGTTAGCACTGCCTGTCTTCAATCCTCTGGTCGCATCGTGCTCTGTGTGCCTCTTCTTCCGCCCACTCCCTCCTCTATTGGCTCCTCTCTTACTCATGCTGCACCTTCCCTCTTCCCCATCGACATCCAATTTTTGCATCGCCGCCTTGGACATGTGCACACTGATGCTATCACCAACATGCTTCGACTTCAACTTGCTGTTGGCTTGTCTCTGTGTACCTTTCCCTCGTCGTGTCCATCAGACTACCTAGACTGCGCTCAAGGTAAGATGCATCGCTCTCCCCTTGCATCCTCTGACTCTCGTTCCTCTCACCCTCTTGACGTTGTTCATGTTAATGTCAAGGGTCCTCATTTGCATGACTTTCTTAGGGGTGTCGGGCATTACATTCTGTGTCTTTCTGATGATTTCTCCTGATTTCGTTGGGTCTTTGCTCTTCGTCAAAAGAGTGACGTTCCTGCGGTCATTCAGTCCTATCTCCGACAAGTCGAACGTTCTTGTCAGCGACCCCTACATGTCTTCCGTAGTGACCACGGCCCTCAGTTCCTTGGTCCCACTGCACGGTTCCTCGAGTCTCAAGGGGCGTGTTTACAGATATTGCCTCCCTACATGCCTCAGCAAAATGGAGTCTCTAAGCATTGGAACCAGACTCTTGCCGATGGCGTTCATACCCTTCTGTTTGAGTTCGCTATACCCACTCTTTTTGCCTTTGAGGTCATGAATTAAATTACCTAGGTCTGGAATCGCTTTTTCTCACGGGCCCCTCCCTTCCATGGTCACTCCTTTTGAGTGTTGCTACGGCTCTCGTGCTGACCTCCGTCTTGCTTGTGTCTGGGGTAGAATTGCGTCCGTCTGGCTACCTCAGGACCTACGCGACGAGAAACTCTCTGAACGTGGGTGTATCTGTCCTTTGTTTGGTGTATCCGTCCAGTCGAAGGCCTATCTCTTCCGGGATCCGGAGCACCAGTACGTCATTGAGTCCCGCGATGCCCTCTTATTCGAGTTTGTGTTTCTCCGTGACGTTAGTCATCCCTCGTCCGCTGCCTCCCTACTGTCGCTCTCACGGTTGCGGGGGGAAGTCGGGCCTGCAGTCCTCGCTATCTCTATAATCCATGCTACTATCCCTTCTTGGCAGCCTACACCCTCGGAGCAGCCTTTGTTGTCTGAAACTGTAAATCCTTCTCCTTCTTCGTCCATATCGTCCAGCTCACTCGGAGCTCCAGCATCTCCTGTTGTGTCCACACCAGTCTTGTGTGAGTCCATGTCTCTTGCACACTCCTTAGCGACTCCGTCCATTCCGCTTACCCCTGTTGCGTCCAGTCACTCACCCCCTGCCTCAACTTCGCCTGGTGATCCTCTCCGTCATACTCCCGTCGAACCCTTTGTTCATGGCGGGCTTCTCCAAGCGCTCCATACTCGCTCCTCCAGTGAGGTGGCTCCGCCCGTCCGTCCGTCCTGTCTAGTCTCGCCCAAAGCAGCCTCTGAGGTTGCCGACCGGCATGGACGCCTTGGGCCTGGCCACGGGGGTTGTCCATCCCAGCACTGCCTTTGGGCAGGCAATGCTAATGTCAGAGCACGAGCGCGCTCTTGAAGCTGCTATCCGTGGGAGCGTTGCCAAATTTCACGTGACAGTTCCTAGTGCACCGTCATCGCCTGACCCGAACTCTATACGATAGGCACGCGCTACCCCCGACTCCCAGTAGTGGGAGGCGGCCATTCGGGATGAGCTTAGAGCTCTTGACGACCATGCCATATACGGATTAATCAATCACCTCCCTGGCTGCAAGGCCAACGATGCACGATGGGTATAAAGGTACAAGTACAAGCCCAATGGCGAGCTTGACAAGTACAAGGCACATCTCACCGCCAATTGGTTTTCTTAAATCCTTGGCATTGACTTCGACAAGACTTTTGCCCCCATCGGACGCTAGACCACAGCTCGAGCCCTCATGTCTTGTAGCTCACCATGACTGGGAGCTCGAGCACATGGATGTAAACAACACCTTTCTCCATGGTCAGCTGGATGAGGAGATTTACATGGTGCAACCTCCAGGGTTCTCAGATGGCATCAACAGGGTGTGGAGACTGCGTTAGGCCCTCTATGGCTTGAAGCAGTCACCACGTTGTTGGGACCAGGTGATCACCTCTACCCCAGAGGAAGGAGGATACCATCGTAGCACAGTGGATTCTTCACACCTTGTCACTCGCCTCTTTGTGCCGTTTGTTGTTGTCCTCGTCTATGTGAACGATCTACTCATTACATCACCAAGTCGAAAGGCAGTGTCGGCTGTGAAGTCCTTGCTGCAGTCCACATACAAGATGAAAGGCTTGGTCCCACCTCGAGTTTACCTTGGCATGGAGCTTGAGCGTGATCGTGCTCGCCATGTTCGTCACGTCCACTTGGCTGCATATGTCAGGAGCTTGGGGGAGCGCTTTACCTTGCTGCTTGAGTCTGTGCCCTTTGCATCCACACCAATGACGTCCGCCGAGCAGAGGTTGTTGAAAACACTAGATTTGTCCAAGCTTGGGGAGCCATTGGATGTGACTGACTACCTATGAGTCATAGGGTCTTTGATGTATCTGGCCACTACCACACAAGCAGACGTCCCTTTTGCTGTGAACTTCCTTGCTCTGTTCTCATGGTGTCCAGGAGTGCAGCACATGGAGGCCCTGATGCGTGCTGTCAAATATGCGCTCTCCACTGCACGAGTCGGTCTCACTTATCGGGCGCATTCCTCAGTCGTTGATGATTACACTGACAGTGACTGGGCGCATGTTACGGATGCACGCAGCCGCACTGGCTATATCTTTCTCATCAGTGGAACAACGGTCTCTTTGGAAAAGTGGCAAGCAGGGTTGTGCCGCACGCAGCTCCAGTGAGGCAGAGTATGTCCCCCTTGGTGTGGGAACGTGTGAGAGTGTTCAATTGTGTCGTTTGCTCCAGTAACTGCTTGTGCCAATTTGCTGCATCACCTTGCGCAATGACAATCAAAGCACAAAAGCTATTGCTGAGCACAATGATATGCACCACACTTGCACAAAGCACATCGTGGAAATTCACTTTGTACATGAATGTGTGGCTGTAGGCAATGTTTAGATTGTGTGGGTTGACACCCGCCAGCAACGAGCAAACTTCCTCACAAGGGCACTGAGCAGCAATGTCTTCAAGGCACACGATGTTGGGTTGTTGTGCCTTATGATGCTCTTGGTTGATCAATCGTGCCAGTGCTTGTGTATCGTCTTGTGTTGTGTCACTTCTTGTGACGTCCGTGCTGTGCGAGTGAGTATCTTTCATGTACGTCGGGTGTGGGTCATAGGGGAGTGTTGGATTTGTGTTTATATCACATGGTGACCTCTGGCCTCGTTGTGCTCACATCACTGATGCAGGTGACTGACTAGAGAGAGAGAGAGAGAGAGAGAGAGAGAGAGAGAGAGAGAGAGAGAGAGAGAGAGAGAGAGAG
>SZWC01012194.1:38327-48654 GCA_023375785.1 Penium margaritaceum | reverse complement strand
TTTCGTCAAATTTCGACTTCGACTAATTTCGATTTCGGCCAATTTCGACAAAACGAAATTGAATTTCGTTTCGACTTCGACTGGCCCCTTGCTAATTTCGATTTTGATTCGATTTCGACCTGTCAATGTGTTTTTTCTTCCACATCCCATTCTGCACTCTCTTTGCCCAAGTTTAAGCTTGTTCACGTGTATACAGAGGTTACTTGATCATCACATGTCGTTAATATCTCTCAAAGGCAGTTTTCCTTCATTTTCTGCAAGTCAAAATGTGGCCGAACGAAACGAAACGAAATTATGTTTTGATTTCGGTACTAATTTCGTCCAATTTCGACCAAACGAAATTGAATTTCGTTTCGTTTCGTTTCGTCCAAGACCTGGTCAAATTTCGGTTTGTTTCGACTTCGACCGGATTCGAAACGAAACCGAAATTAGTCGGAATTTAATTTCGTTTCGACCTAACATCCTTACCCTACACCCCGCAGAGCAATGGCGTTGCCAAGCGCATGAACCAGACCATCCTCGGCATGACGCGAAGCATGCTCTTCGACGCAAAACTTCAACCTCGCTTCTGGGCAGAAGCTGCAAGGACGACCTGCTACCTTGTGAACCTTACCCCTACAGCTGCACTTTGTAGGCGGGGCAAGAAGCAGCAAGAGAAGCAGCTCAAGACGCCACAGGAGGTGTGATCGAGAAAGAAGTCGGATGCCTCACATCTGAAGGTGTTCGGTTGCACTGCTTGGGCAAAGGTCCAAGCAGGCGAAGGGAGTGGGAAGTTGGATGCTCGTGCCCGCAAGTGCGTCATGGTCGGCTATGACACCACACAGAAGGCATACAAGTTGTGGGACCAGACTGCTAGAAAGCTCGTCTGAACTCGAGACGTCGAGTTTGATGAGAGGACGCTTGGACCGGGAGAGTCGCTAGATCTGGCCCACGCCCCAAAATCGGGAGAGTGGGTCGTGCTGCTTGAGTCAGGAGATCAGGCACCTGACAGTTGGCAGATTGTGCTAGTGAATCAAGGGGGTGGTTCTACAGGGAGAGTGACTGTGCAGGCTGACATAGCGACGGACTCCGACACTGAGTCTGAGTCGTCCAAGGCTTCAGAGTCTGACTCTGAGGCCAGTGGCTCTTCCTCTGACGAAGGATCACCAAGGCAGCAAGCATCATCGCAGAAACACCAGCAGCAGCAACAGCAGCAGCAGCAACAGCATGACAGCGACCCACCAACAGGGATAGTTCGGTGGAGCACGCGTCAAAAGGAAGCCACAAAACAGTACGATGCTGACAGCGGCACATGGACCGGACTCAGCTGGTCGTGCTTGGCTCAGGGAGAGCCTGTGACAGTGGCAGATGCTATGACCAGGCTGGATGCGGCCAAGCGAAAGGAGGCGGTGGACAGCGAGCTTGCATCCATTGAGGAGAATGAGACATGGGTTCTGGTGGACAAGCCCCCAAACGCTCACGTGGTGGGGTCGAAGTGGGTTCTTCGGAAGAAGCTGAAGCAGGATGGGACAATCGAGAAGTACAAGGCGAGAGTTGGGGCGAAGGGATTCTCCCAGCACGCAGGCTCAGAGTATGAGGAGACATTTGCGACAGTCGTCACCTTCGCCTCCCTCAGATCCATGCTGGCCATTGCTACTGCCAAAGACTTGGAGATCCACCAGATGGACGTCAAGACAGGTTTTCTTCACGCGAAGCTAGACAAAGAGGTGTTGATGGAGGTGCCTGAGGGAGTCAAGGCACCAGAGGGCAAGGTGTGCAAACTCATCAAAGCGCTCTACGGGTTGAAACAGGTCCCAAGAATGTGGTACAAGGAGATGGACGGCTTCATGGCCGGACTTGCTTTCGCACACTGCCAGAACGACCCTGGTGTCTACGTGCGAGAGGATGAGCAAGGTCTTATGCTGGTTGCACTCCATGTGGACGATCTCATCATCTGCTCCTCTTGTGTCGAGCTACTGAATGAGTTGAAGACAAACCTCAGCAACAGGTTCAAGATGAAGGTCATGGGTCCTCTCAAGTACTACCTCGGGATCTCCATCCACCGCAACCGAGCAGCAAGTACCTACGAAATGAACAAGACAAAGTACATCAAAGAGGTCTTGAAGCGCTACAACATGGAGGACTGCAAACCCATCAGCACGCCCATGATCACAGAGTGCAAGCTAACCTCCTCCATGAGCCCTAGCACTGAAGCACAGCGGTGTGAGATGGAAAACATACCCTACCAGTTTGCTTTTGACAGCCTCATGTATGCCATGGTGGGAACACGCCCTGATATCTGCTATGCTGTGGGACAGGTCAGCAGGTTTGTGGCCAATCCAGAGCCACAGCATTGGCAAGCTGTGAAGCACATCATGCGCTATCTACGGAAGACACGGCACATGAGACTCCAATGTGGAGGCCAAGAAGAATCTGACCCGCTGCGCCTCGTGTGCTACACTGAGGCTGATTGGGGAGGGAGAATCGATGACAGAAAGTCCACCTCGGGCTTCGTGTGCATCCTGAACGGTGGTGTAGTCTCTTGGGTGAGCAAGAAGCAAGACTGTGTCTCTCTGTCGACTGCTGAGGCAGAGAACATCATTCTGTCAGAAGCATGCAAGGAGACACAGTGGTTACACAGCTTGCTTGCAGAAATGAAAGTACCACAAACGAAAGCAACGGTGGTCCGCATCGACAACAAGAGTGCCATGGCAATGGCAAAGGAGGATGTCATCTCTCGGCGCACGAAGCACATTGACATCAGGTACCACTACTCGCGCGATCTTGTCGTGAAGGATATTGTGGTGCCATTTTGTGGCGAGGGAACAAAAAACATTCTCGATTTTTTTTCTAGTGAAGGATATTATGGGCCTGTGTGGTGTGATATTGCAATACCACACCACACTTGGAGCGAATGGCAAGTGTCATTTTGTCGGCCTTTTTTTCTAGTCCGTTGCCTCAGGCCGGTTGACACACACCACACCACACCACACCACACCACACCATGCCACACGACACCATACCACACCACACCACACCACACCACACCACGCCACACGACACCACACCACACCATACCTTATTCCACACGGAACGGTTGAGTGGGGCTCCGCCGCGCACGTGCTTGTCAAGGTACGCCGACGGGAGCCGCGTGAACGGGTTGCGCACGAACGTGAACTTGAACATGTCGGGTCGTGTGAGCAGCTGCACCGCCTCGTACTCGTGGAAGGAGTAGTCGAGGAAGTCGAGGTTGTTGTCGTGGCGACGGTGCACGGCGACCCTGTCCTCCAACGCGTTGCCCTTCACCGCCACGCCCTTCTGCTGCCGGAACCACGCTTTCCAGCTCGTGCACCCGACCTTGGGCATGGTGCAGATCATCGCCTTCAGCCTCTCTGCACCACCCAGCCACCCAACGACCCAGCCAGACAGCCAGCCAGCCAGCAACCAGCAGGACCAAAAAAAATCGAGAATGCTTTTTGTTTCCTCGCCTCCACCGTGCCCCTCTCTCACTGCCTTCCCAACAAACCCTTCAGCCACACTTTAGCTCCCTCACCGGGATTCCTCTGATGCATTCCCCCACACAGGCCCACACAAATCCGGAGCCTGCCTAGGCCTGCCGATCGATCAACCCACCCGTCCGCACATGCACGTGCGTGAACGCACACCCCAACGCCTCCAACATGCACGCACGGAAGTACCCAACGTGCCCATCAACACTCCTGCCCGCCCGCATCCACCGGTGAATCGAATAGCCCTTCCCACACTGCACTGCACCTACGTAACATGCCCGCCCTCTGCTCTGCCACTCACACGACACGTTCGACTGTCTCAGGTGTTTGGTTTTTACAGAAGATTGGTGTCCCAGGGAACATGCCGCAGAGCCCATCCCCCCGCACATGTCGCCCTTGCACGGACGTATCTTCTTTCGAGAAACAAGTGTCCGCACAGAGACACAGCATTGTGACTATGCGCAACCTTGGTTGGTCGCCGTCAGCATTATGGTGGGCAGGAAGGCACAAGAGATGCGCGCAAGTCCACAATGTTTGAGCAACAAATGCTCAAGAAAATAGATTGAAGTGTCTGCCAAGCTGCACACATTGACTCCACTTGACTCCACGTTGCCTGCCATTCACCACGTTCCGGATCGGCGCAGAGCGCACGGTGACACTGTCTCCCACAGGGCCAGTGACGCAGTCATCTGTGAAGAAAAGCCCTGACAGCACACCACGGCAGGGCTCAATCTTCCACACGGATGTCCTGCAAAAAGAGCCACGGCCATATTTGGCAAGAGCGAATCCTGACAACTCTCTCCCAAAGACATTACCCCTGCCAGGACTTCCGCCCACTTCCTGCACATCATCAGCCGCGCAGTCCGTGCCATCCAGACCAGTCAGCCCCCAAGTCTTGGGATGCCGGCCGCGTGCTTGTCACGTGGCTGCGCCTTGCTCATGCGACCGGCACAAGCATCTGGAATGTGCCGCAGTGATGCCCCCCCCTCTTGTCTGAAAGAAGGTGGAACTTTTGAATGAGTGATTGATGAATGAGCCCAAGTGGGCTGATATACTCAGGACAGAGAGGGGACTGATCTGCTACCTAGGCACACTGCAGCAATCTGTAATCTGCCACCTAGACGGATTCTTGCAATCCATGTTGCTGACATGTTAGATTGCATACTTCACTTCAATCACAGTAAAACTGTGATTGTTGTCAGGGAGAGCTGGACTGGGCTTCTCATGATTAAATGGTCCCAGTGACGACCATTGTGCCACAATCAGACACACCCCTTAGAAGCCCAGAAGGCTCAGAACATCTCCCGAAGGAGCATGGAGTCCAAGACGAGTCAATAACTTTTGATGTTGTTCACAAGGTAGCGCCTTGGTGAAGATGTCGGCGATGTTATCATGAGAAGCGACATGGCGAACCAGAAGTTCACCAGCTTGTACGAGCTCACGTATAAAGTAGCGGAGCTCGATGTGTTTGGTTCATGAGTGATAAAAAAGGCCTTTTGTGAGTGCGATGGTGCTTAGATTGTCACACCATAAGAGCAATGTAGGTTGTGGGTGTTCACGTTCGTAGAGTAAGTGGCGAAGCCACTTTGCCTCTTGTGCAGCTATGGTGCCCGCAAACAATTCTGCTTCACACGACGAGAGAGAGACTGAGGTTTAGCGGGTGGAGCGCCAACTTTTGAGTCCTGAACCAAGGTGGAAAGCATAGCCTTAGGTGGAGCGGCGATTAGCTTGATCGTCTGTCCAGGAAGAGTCAGTGAAGCCTTGTAGGAAGATGGGTTCGTACCACCGAGCGTGAGCCCGTAGGTCTTTGTCGCTTGAAGGTACCGAAGAACTCTCTTGGCAGCCTTCCAATGTGTATCTGAAAACCGTCTTTGGGTGACAAAGCGAGAAAGAACACTGAGTAGATACGCAAGGTCTGGACGAGTGCAGACCATAACGTACATGAGGGAGCCGACAAGTTCAGGATAAGGTTCAGAGGAGGGCTGAGTTGTTAGAACAGCCGGTGCAGTGAGGTTGTCGTCGGCTGCCATTGGATTTGTCGTGCCGTTGCATGCTTCATGTCCAAAGCAAGTGAGAATTGAGTTGACATACGACTCTTGAAAAAGAGCGATGGTGTGCGCTGCTCGGTCAGGACTCACCTCCATGCCGAGAACCTGAGTGAGTTCACCGAGGTCTTTCATTTGAAAGCATTGCATGAGTGCTTCCTTGAGGGCAGTGAGCTCATCAAGGTTGTCTGATGCAAGCGTCATGTCGTCAACGTATGCAAGAATGTAGCAATCGGATGTGGATTTGCGAAGGAAGAGACTTGCATCAGATTGGGATGGATGAAACCAAGGTTGATGAGAGTGTTTCAAAGCTTTGCATGCCACTCTTAGGGTAACTGCTTCAGGCCATAGATTGGCCGTTGGAGGCGCCAAACGTTGTTTGGAGAGGGCGGGTGGTACTCCTTCGGACACTCAAGGTAGACGGTCTCATGAACATCGCCTTGGAGGAAGGCAGTTGATACGTCCATTGCATGCAACTCCATGTCACCTGATGCAGCAATGTGGAGGAGAGCTCTGAACGTAGTTAACTTAGCTGTTGGAAAGTAGGTTACGAAGAAGTCGATGCCTTTCTTTTCAGAATACCCATTTGCGACGTAGCGCGCTTTGAACTGGACAGGTTTGTCGAGAAACATTTTCACGCAGAAGAGCCACATCCCTTTGACGACGTTTGTTGTGGAGGGTCTTGGCTCCTCAATGTAGGTGTTGGTCGCTTGAAATGCATGGAGCTCCCTCTCAATTGCTGTTCTCCACTCCCTTGCATGTGGACCAACCATGGCTTCTTCAAAAGTGGTTGGCACTGGAATCTGTTTCTGTTTGTGAACTGTAATGCTGAGAATGGCGTGTTGGCTGGTGCGTGGAGCGCGAGGGAGGCGAGGGAGATTGGTGTGCGTGAGTTCAGATGCCGAAGGACCCATGGCAAGCCAACAAGGGAGGGGAGTGTGTGTGGAGAGCATGTTTACAACCTCTTTTTTGTCTATCTTCTTGAAGAGCAAGATCACCCCTTGAAGGTAGACGAGGAAGAGGGGGACAAGAGGAAGACCCATGGGAGCGAAGTATCTATTTGGCAAAGATGCGTTCAGAATGTCGCAGTGTGGGGGCAGGTGGAGGGAAGGAGGAGGAGGGAGAGGGTTGAGGAGGCGGTCGCCCAGGCGGAGGTGGAGGCGGAGGTAGAGGAATAGATGAGGGGGAAGAGTCTACTGGAGGTGGACGGAGAGAGGGCGGAAGAGAGAAATCAGAGGAGGGCAGGTTGGGAAAAGTGGGAGAGGGGAAGAGAGGAGGCGGAGGAGGTGGGGCTAGAGCAGCTGCACATGTGGACGAAACTGGAGTTGAAGGGTCGTTAGCAGGAGGTGTTGAAGGGGCATAGGAAAGGGAGGGGAGGATGATGGTGAGGAGACTTGTGGCAGGGTGGAGGGAGAGAGGCCGAGGTGCACCCAGTCAAGGGGCGGGGGGTCGGACTGTTGGTAGAGAAAGTAGGGACGGGTTTCGTCGAAGCAAACGTCCACACTGCACATCTCTTGG
This sequence comes from Penium margaritaceum, assembly GCA_023375785.1. Taxonomy (NCBI): domain Eukaryota; kingdom Viridiplantae; phylum Streptophyta; class Zygnematophyceae; order Desmidiales; family Peniaceae; genus Penium; species Penium margaritaceum. Next base: position 41,603 of record SZWC01012194.1, on the reverse strand, counting down.
CCGGTTGTAGGGTCAAGAAAAAGATACCCAAGAGAGTGGCGCAAAGCCGAGAAAGACGCACGGAACAGCTTTAGGATCGATCTTGGACGCGTTTTGTTGAGAGTGTTGTCGTTTGTTGAGAAGGACATAAGCCGTAGAACCCCACACACGAAGCTTGGAGACGCCGGGTTTGGACCCTGTCCATGCTTCCGCGGGAGTGCAGTTGGCAAAGAGAGAGGACGGGTAGAAATTGTGCACGTGTGAAGCATAGCGTATGTCCAGTAGTCGCGAGGGGCGGCTGAATGAGCAAGAAGGGTGCAGATGATGTTGAGAAGGGTCTGGTTACGACGTTCAGCCACACCATTTTGTTCAGGAGATTCTGGGACCATCACTTGGTGATCAATGCCGCAGCTGGCGTAGTAATCTGCGAGAAGACAAGACAGAAATTCATCGCCATAATCGGACCACAGACGGCCGATGGAGCGTCCAAACCGGGCAGAAGCTTGGTTGGCGCAAGTGATGAAGGCAGTGTGAGTGTCAGATTTGGAGCAGAGAGGGATGGCCACGCCAAACCGAGAGTGATCGTCAACAATCGTGAGAAAGAAAGAGTGGTTCGTGCGGAACACGGGGCGAAAAGGACCGACAAGATCAAGGTGGACAATGTCAAGAGGCCTAGGAGCACGAAAGGGCTTGGGAGGGTAAGAAGCCGCACGAAGTTTGCCTTGAACGCAAACGGTACAAGGTGGTGCACACAGAGGTGCGAGAGGAGGAAGTTGCGGAAGTCCAAGGACCATGTTGTGAGAGGATAGCTTCTGCAAAGCGGTGAAATTGGGGTGACAAGGATGATGATGATGGAGGATGAGAGGGTGGGAGAGGTTGCGGCATGGACAAGAAGCTGTGGTGGTTGTCGTAAGTGCATGTGAAGAAGGATGCGTGATGCGAGGCACACGGATGCGGTAGAGGATGTTGTGAAGGTGAAAGGTGGCAAGATGACAACCAGTTGAGGTTGAGAGATGGACTTGAGTGCCAAACGCAGGAAAATGGACGTGCACCTTTTCTTGTTGTAGCTTGTGGACTGAAAGGAGGTTGGTGCGAAGTGAAGGAAGGTGGAGTCCAATGACCTGACCATGAATGGACGTTGGAGAGGCAAGAGTTGCACGAGCGCGACATTCAACAACCATGTCCGTAGTGGCACCGAAAACAGGAACGAGGGACTGGAGAGGAGTGGTGATGTCTGCATCCCTGAGAGAATGCGAGGTAGCTCCACAATCAAGGGTTTGATTCGCAAAAGAGTCGGAAATCAAAGTGGGGAAGGGAGCGGACAAGGAGTAGATGTCGAGTCCGGTTTCATCGGCAGTGTACATTACGGCAACACTTGTATAGGGAGAGATGCGAGTGCCAAGGGTATTCAAACTAGGTGTAGATACAGGTGTCACAGTACCACGTTCGAGTACTCGGAAACGGCTCGCACGAGCCTTGCGCGCCTCAGCACGCCAGTTCGGTCTCTCAGCACAGGTCTTGCCGGGATGTTGGGCAAGCCACTGGTCTATCTTGAAATGGTCGCAGGCACCTTGAGGGTGGTTGCGTCCACCAAAGACCTTGCCTGCATGGGGCCCTGGGAATGGCTTGTACTGACAGGGAGGGAGCTTGTTGGGCCCTGTGGTAAGATGAACCTGAGGAGAGGACGAGGTTGGCAGCGCTGAGGGGGGGGGGAGAGGGGCATGAAGCACAGAGTTGCCGGCTGGTGCGTCTTCGTGTTGTAGTCTTGTTGAGCGACTGCGCGCTTCGAAGAGATGTTGTTGACTGTCAGTTCTGGGACACGAAGTTGAAGAAGCATTTGGGGGATCACCTCGAAGCGAGAAGGAAGGCCGTGGATGATTCCCGCACAGACCACAGCTTCAAGAAGGTCAATACTCATTGCTTTAAGATCTGCAGCAATAGTGGTGCTAGCAGCAACGTAGCAACCTATGTCGGGAAAGGTGTCGAATGGGACATGGAAGAGGGAGACAATTTTGATGCCGCAAGAGGTTGAAGTGCAAGCAGCAAAGCGCTCCTTGCGGTAGTCCCAAACTGCCTTGGCACTTTCACTTAACGCTCGAATGTCGTTGTGTGTATCGCAGAGTCGCAGGTTCCAAGAGAGACTTGAAAACGTTGTCATTGGCAAACTCCCACTTCTCGTGGTTTGGGCTATTCTTGGCAGGTTCGACGCCACTGCCAACACCTGTGATGATTTTGTGGAGCAAAGTACCATCGATGCGGGTCGTTTTGAAGTACGTAGAGATGTTAAAAGCCCACAGTTTGTAGTTGTTGGTGCCGTCGCGTTTGATGGTGAGCTTAGGGATGCCAACAAGGGCATCGGTGACAGCTGCAATTGAGGCCATGTTGAAATGGAAGGCAGTGTTGAGGGAGATGTGAAGGACAGAGAAGAATCTGAGTTGGGTGGCAAGCAGAATACCACACACGATGAAACGTAGAGAGGAATCCTTGTGATGGAGGCAAGGGTGAAGAAACCCTTGCCTTGATGAGGGAGGCAACGCAGAAGTTGCTAAGGCGGCCCTCAGATCAGTGCCTATGCTCTAGTACCATGTCTGAAAGAAGGTGGAATCTCTTAATGAGTGATTCATGAATGAGCCCAAGTGGGCTGATACACTCGGGACGGAGAGGGGACTGATCTGCTACCTAGGCACACTGCAGCAATCTGTAATCTGCCACCTAGGCGGATTCTTGCAATCTATGTTGCTGACATGTTAGATTGCATATCTGACTGAAATCACAGCAAAACTGTGATTGTAGTCAGGGAGAGCTGAACTGGGCTTCTCATGATTAAATGGTCCCAGTGAAGACCACTGGGCCACAATCAGACACCCCCCCGCACACTCGACCCTTTGCTTTGCAGCCATGTGAAGAGCGCTAGTGGCACCGCACGTCCCATGTTTGATTTTCTAAGACGAATTGCAAAGCGTCTTAAAAATGAAGCACCACATGTCCCATGTGCTTGGTCCTCCGGCGTTGCGTCACGTCGTTGGTGAGGTCGACGGCACCCCAGTTTGCAGGTCTATGCCGAACCTTGTCTAGCTTCCGCAAGAAAATTGCGAAGCCAAAGCCCGCCTCCAGGACTCTCTGCGTGAAGGCAGCGCATCCTGTCTCTAACTGTGGAGGAGGCAACCCAATCCTGCTCTCCCGGTTCACCGTGGCACTGCTGCACTGCACTGCGCTGCGCTACACTGCGCTGCACTACACTGCAGTGAGAGGGGGAGGGAGAGGGGGAGGGAGAGGGGGAGGGGGAGGGAGAGGGGG
>SZWC01012193.1:30649-72183 GCA_023375785.1 Penium margaritaceum | reverse complement strand
AATAACTAACCATTGATGATTCCCAGCCTTTCTCAGTTTCCGCAATCTGTATTCTGCCAGAATTCTGCTCCCTTGGTGTTGTGGCGACCCAAAGCACACACCTCCCTTGGAAGTCTCTTTGCACTAAGCAGCCGTGGACACTTAGGCAGTTCAGGGCATGCCAGGAAAACATTCCTGACACTCCCCAGTTTTCTTTTTTATCAAATAATACTGGTGTGGCATATGGTGACGTGGATGGGCGGATGAACCCTTGACGGAGCATCTCATCGAGCTGCGTTTGCAGCTCAGTCACCTCGTGATCACTCATCGGATAGGCCCCTCCAACTTTATGTCTGTTGCTTGGCTTCAGTTTGATGCGATGGTCCATGTCTCGTTTAGGAGGTAAAGTTCTCGGAGTTTGTCGGAGAAGAAGTTCGCAAATGCTTCGATGAGTGGTGCAAAATCTTCAGGTAACATCGCAAAATTTGCTGACGCCGATGAGGCTCATGAGGCCGATGATGAGTCAACTACCGCCACTTGTGCTTCTCCCATTGGCTCGAGATGTATGAGCCACACATGAGCTCCTCGCCGTATGTAGTGCTTGGCCACGTTGAGTGATATCAATTGTGAATGTTGTCGCTTTTCGGCTTTCGTGGCTTCCACCTCTACTGCTTACGCTGTCACTTTGTCGACGCCGCATGCCATTGAGTGAAAATATTTTGACGTCAACAGACATGAGAGAAAAATCACAAACCCCCTATACAGAGGGGTTTGTGTCTTTTCTGACAAAGGTTTGCGAACGTTTTGAGTAGGGGGGGCCAAAACACTCCATACGTTGAAAGAGAACCTGCTGGGCCCCGCTACCGCAGGGCCGAGCAAGATCACACAAGAAAATGAAGCCCTAAAATCCCGAGTGTAATCTGGGATAGGGTTTTAGAGTTGTTTGCATGAATAAAAATGGGTTTGCCTTTCCATGATTGTGTTTAGAAAAAGGCGTTTTCTCTTGATCGCAATCGAGCAATTAGCATTTTTTTCCTTTCTTCCTTTTTCGACTCGCAAATCCCCATTCACAGATCTAGGGTTTTATGTTTGCGTGGGCTCTGCCCTCGCAAATATAGAAATCCCTAAATTCACGAATTGGGGTTTTCCAGTTGAAAAAAAACAAAGAAAACAAGAGGCGTGTGTTGCACGCAAAGTGTGTGTAGGGTTACATAGTAACCGAGCAAAAGTATTCATATTAGTATCTCTTAACACGCTAAATAATTTCCCGCAATCTGGACCACATAATGGAAGGTTTTCCGTGAGACTTTACCTCGTCCGTGGAAGCCAGAACTGGTTGCAAATGGACTGCCAACCGTCACCTGCATCTGTTCAAACCTTTTTTTTTCGTTCGCCCATGCGTGCCCATAAACATTGTGCATGGTTTGCGGGAAATTGGCTAAATTACTTCAAGCCATGCTGGATTTATTCCAGCTTGTGTGGATGTAAAAGCTGAAAAAACACAACCATAAATTGAACGAATGCGCTTGACGATATAATATTACGTATACAATTCACCAACATACTAAAGAAGAACCTAAAAAGACATTTCTTCTTGTTTCTTAATGAATGTGGTTTTATCTAATTATGAGTTCATTTTTACGAGATTGATTTTTTCTTGTAGTGTGAACATGCTAGTTTCACACGTCTGTTATGAACTTCACAAAAAACAATTACCTTTGACAAATTTGGATGAATTTTGAATGTTTCATTATGTTATGAAAAATAAGATGATGTAATTATAGGCATTATTTAACGTATTTACCTTATTCTATGACGGTGGTTGAATTTCCTTTCCTTAAGCTATATTTTGACCCTGTTTGAAGCCGGCTTCACGAGTCTCAAGTGTTTACCATGACGACCAGTTCCGTGAAACACGACAGGGCGAGGCCAAGGACGAGCGACCCAACGTAAAGTCCTTACCCTTTGTATTGGCATCGGACTGGTCATTCCGTACCATCCGGGGTCTTTACAGACATCTAGGTTGATGTCTGTGGTTTTTTTCGTCTGGGGCGTCCTCCGCTACGCGTCCGCGGACGTGGGAGGGGGGGGGGCACACAGTCCGACAAATTCTTGCACCATGATTGGTGGATAGGTCAGAAAAACAACCGTTCCACCAATAACGAGTTTCTTACAGCATGTTTTGGCCACAAACCGATTGTAATAGGTTACTACGTAACCCAAAAAGGCTAATCGCCCGATCGTGATTCTGGCGAGGGTGAGGGTTGGAGGACCAAAGCGTGGGGGGTGACACGTCATCCCCTTGCTTCGCTCGATCGGCGACATCACTTGCCGATCGAGCATGGCCATGAAAATGGATATGGCATTTTTTTCCTTGCTGGATATGGCGTGATTAATATTCAAGCTATGGATATCTCAGGCTTATGTTGATGCTTGTGCGGATATAATGGCCATATCGCCGTATTCCATGTAAAGACTTGGGGCAAACTTATCCAGCACGATGACCCGACCAGTCACCAACATAGACGGCAACCATCTGGAGATCAGGGCCTGGCGAGCGCCTACTTAAAAAATCTACATACAAGAAATGCGATGGTCCGCGATGAGTATAAGATTGCTTCGCTAGTAATTCGCATCAGCGCCAAGCTTCGACTTCACGTAAAAGTCTCACTGTTTAAGCCCCCCTAACGGCAAGCTTTCGCGAGACGATGTTTTCTTTCAACCAAAACCAACTGAAACACAGAAATCAACGTATGCTTCAAGGTCGAAGTCTCGTTTTGAGCGTTGCTAGAAAACTATAAGCAAACAGTTCCGAAATTTAGAAAACTAAGACGGCCAGAATCGCCAGGGCGTCAAAATGACCATTCAGGTGTTCAGGCCGGCTTAGAACTTCGAACATCGCGATCAGGTTTGAGCTTCCGATGGGCCAAGAAGCAGGTAGGCTCAAAAGTTGATCCAGATATAATGACATGTCACCTTGCATGAGGACAAAGCAGGAAACAGGGTTATTTGCCCAAATTTTCCAAAGACTTAATATCTATGCTTCGCATTTGATAAACATAAAATCTACACATTGCAACTTTAACAATATCATGTCCACCAATTCGCACATTGAAGAAGAGTTACGCCGAGCGGAACGTAGGTGGTTCACAGGGATGAGGCGCGGGACAAAAGACGATTCGAGGTTTTAGGACAAATGGATAATTTTCATTAAGCAGTGGGTGTATTTCAATGACAAGTGTCGAGTGGGTCAAGCACATATATGCAATGCCAAGAATGAGAGTGGGGCATAAGTCTGGTCATCGGTGTTCGAGCCAAGCGATGCGTGCAAAGTTGTGCTGCGATTGGTGGATTTAAGAAGCGCCACCGAAAATTTGGGGAGTTTCAAGAATATCTCAACACTTCTTTATAAAAGTTGAGCGTCTTTGAGAAGTCGACCGAACGATATCAGAACATCGCTATGGTTTGTGACAATTCCATCGACCGTTGTGGATCGTAGCTGAAGTCAGAACCTTTTGGAACGAGACACCGGAGGTCGCGGCAGTTGGCCAATATACCCTCAGCCGAATGGCAAAAATATCATGAAGTCACCGTGCGCTGGGCCATGAATGTAAGAACAAAAATGCCTAGTTGCACTTTTTAGGGGCTCGTGTACCTTAGGGATGCAAACTCCTGGCTGTTGGTTATTGTGCCACGGACACTGAGTGACCTCTAACCTCGTTACACACTCCACAATCACTGATATAGGTGACTGGGAGAGGAGCTTTGCTGTTGGCCACACCGCCAAGGTAGAGACGTAGCCACACTGTAGCAACGCCGTTCAACGGGCGAGCTGTCGTCTTGACACCACGAGCACTTGTGGATGACTACCACAAAGCGGCGTCCCTCGCTCTCCCACTACAGCAATTTGAATGCACCACATCAGTACAGGGAAGCCGGCGTGCCTCCGAACATGAGTGCGGTAGCCTCGTTGTTGCCGTCGTCTCCTGCCAGGATTTCTCTCTCGTGCGAGTGCCATCAGCGTCGTGGCCGACGACACTGCTCCGTTGCTACAATCTTCCTACATTCAGGTAATCTCTCTTTATGCATGCTTGTGTGGGATTGTCCCCTTTTGACTGTCATGTTTCCCCTTGGTGGTCTTGTCTCCTTCTCCATGTGCTTGCGGCACACATGCCCATCTCCATTGCATGTGTGCATTCACCCGCCCCCAAACTCCTTGTTGCTCCTCTTGGCCACTCCTCTCACCACCTCATCCATGTCCCTCTTACTCTCTTACGAGTACCTATGGGGGACTTCGCCCTTCTCATCACCGTTCCGCCACCTTGGTGGCGGTCCCTACCATCTTGGCACACCACAAGATCCTTGGCGCCTACTATGCGGAGCACAAGGCACGCCGGGTACACCATTGACGTGGTGCTAGTGGAGGATCCCACGACTCCGAGTCAGCCTTCACTTCCCATCCACATCCGGTGAGGGATCCATCCGTTTCTCACAGTTTCACGTCAGAGAAAAGGGGACGGGGTTCTGGCGGTGGAGGCTTCTCTCCTTTATCATTTCCCCTTTCACCAATGATATCATTGCCATGTCCACCTGGTTGACATGCACCGTCTCTTGCATCATCGACGCTGTCGTCGCAGGAGCTGCGGCCTTCACTACAACTACACGCGCATCTGGTGTCCCTAGCTCTACCTTAGGAGGCCAGGCCACTGAAGCTTATATACAAGCGGCCATGGTCATCGACCCCGTTACAGCAGTAGCTACAAACATTGTCACCCAAATTGCTAGTGTGGCATCATCCATTGATTCCTCCATTGCTACACCAGCATCTACAGCTACAGCCAAAGGGCTATAGCACCCATCCACACGTCAACAGCCTCCGCTACTGCCACAGTGACATCCGCACCATCAATTGACCTCAGCCTTGTGACACTTGACATCTCAGTCATTGCCACTCTCTCTACCTTGGATGCAGCATTGGTGGCTGGAGCTCTTGCCCTAGTAGTTCCAGGTGTCTCCACCATGTCATTCCTTTCTATTGCTACAACTGCTTCCATTCCACCTCGCCTTGTTTTTCTTCACTCCCCTCCTGTCCCAGCTTGAGGCCCTTGCATGCATGCGCTATCTCTGCTCTTGTGCTGGCTTCTCTCTCTCTCTCTCTCTCTCTCTCTCTCTCTCTCTCTCTCTCTCTCTCTCTCTCTCTCTCTCTCTCTATCTCTCTCTCTCTCTCTGTTTGCTCTGTGCTTGGATTGGGATTGGGTATTGTCCTGCAGCGTTCCTTATGTGTGTCGAGGGAACTATCAATCTTCTCATGCCCACTGTGGCAGGAGAAACTCTATCAATAATTCATTGGCAGAGCCCCCTATGTCATTATCATGCCTTGTGACGACGCGTCCATCAAAGATGACATGCGACGTCAGCTGAATCATACTCTTGAGGCTTGATGAGAGGCAAAGGATTGCTTCAAATTGGCAAATGATAATCGCGCTACCTTTGCTGACGAGGTCATAGCTATTGTGCTTTCAGCATCTGCAACTTCGTCTGTTGCTACTACTACTGGCTCTGTAATGGCTCTGATTCTAGGGCCTCCTCTACACCTGCTGGTGCTGGCACCTCTTCTGCCACCAATGCCGCTGCCTCTACCGCCACTGCCACTGCATTGCACTAGCATGATTTCTTCCCCCAACTTCCAGTTCTCCCCCCTAGCCTTGCCTTCCCCTCTTGGGAGGTGCGCTTCAACACCTGGGCTCCGAGCGAGTGCATGTGGGAGTACTATTTCCCCCCTGATCCCACTGCTAGTCCACCCTTCACCCCTCTTCCTACTCAAGTTGCGCGTGCTGTCCATGCTCTCATTCCTAATTTACTATAGCACCTTGTGGATGATATTGGCACTTTCAACGCTGATCCCTCTGTTGGCCGCCCTGCTGATCTTGTTGGCACTTATGCCATGTTGTACCCTTGGACCACCATCACTGGCCAGACCGTGCAAAGTGCCGTGATGGTGCAATTCAACATGCTTGTAATGCGTGTAGGCAAGACCGCTAACGTCTACTAGGCACGCGATCTCAAGCTCGATGACACTACACAGGGATAGCTCTCTGCTTTGCTGACTATGGTTATTGGGCTCATCCCATAGCTCTCTGACCTTCTCCGCGATGTCAAATCGGATGAGCTACAGCGGCTTGCCTCCTATCCGGCCCCCCTTAGGTCTTCCCTAGGTGTTGGGGTTGTTAGGGACTTCACCGAGGAGCTCCTTGTCATCTAATGGACCAGTTACCAGAACAAGCACCTTCACCGCTCTGTTGTTATGAGATTTGCTACACTCACCATCGCGCCATCTTTTTCCTCCACATCCTCTTCATCCCCCGCAACCTCCTCCACTACTTCTTCCTCTGCTTCTTCATCCACTGCTGTTTCTTCTTGTTCACCGGTTCTTCTTCTTCCTTCACAACCTCCTTCCCCCACCACTTCTTCCTCCTCCTCTTCCTCCGTCGCTGCTGCTGTTATGGGAGTCGCTACACTCACCATCCCATCATCTTCTTTGCCGCCACTTCTTCCGCCACATCTGTCACGAGTGATGGCAAGTGTGCCCTTCAGTAGTCCCTCCTTCAACTCTTACGTCTTTGCGATTTGGGAGGTGAGAGTGTTGCATCGATTTCCAGAGGTCCTTCTTGTCACACTGACTCTGTTCCCTGTGGTGACTCCCCTGGTCACATTCTTGGGATGTCATGTGCTTCTGTCCCGTGGATTGAACATTGGCATTCTGTTGTTATTCTCTGCTGCCTTGCTGCCTATGCCTCGTCCGTCTCACCCTCTGTCCCTGCTGGCACTATCGCCACACGTGGCGTCATTCCCCTGTGCGGGCGTCCGTAGGCTTCTGGATCCTTGATTCAGGCGCCACCCATCATATGACATCTGTTTGCTCCTCATTTGTCCCCCTCGGCCCTTTTGGTTCCATCCACTTTGTTCGTACTGGGTCGGGCCAGTTTGTTCAGGGTGTTGGTGTTGCTCATTTTGTGGGCCCCAGCGTGCTTTTTCTTCCCGCCGTGCTGTACGTTCCTTCCTTGGGACTTTGTGTGCTGCTTGTGCCCTCCATGGATGATCAAGGCATGGACTTTCCTGCCTTTTGTGGTCTTGGTACGGTCCATTTGGTACGGTCCATTTGTCTTGCCTGGTGTTAAGTGTGACAAATTGTATTGCGTACCCCATCTCTCCTCTCCTTCTGCTATCGGCACAGTTCTCGCTCATGTCGTACCTTCCCTCCCTCCTGATCTCATTCATTTTCTTCACCGCTGTCTTGCTCATGTGCACATTGATACTATCACAAGCATGCTCTACTTGCAGCGTGCTCTTAGTTTATCACCCTCTACCCTCCCTTCTCCCTGTCCCTCTTACTTCCTTCATTGCACTCAAGGCAAAATGCACTGTTCTCCATTCTCCTGTTCTGAGTCTGCTCATCCCCTTGTTTGTGTCCATGTGGATGTCATGGGTCCTTTGCCGCGTGACCTCCTTGGCGATGTCGGGAGGTGTGTATTGTGTCTGACTGATGACTTCTCCCATTTTTGCCGGCTTTTTTCTCTTCACCAGAAGAGCTACGTGTGCTCTATCATTGAGTCATGGCTGGTCCAGGATAAGCGTGCATGCCAGCGTTCCCTCTGTGTATTTTGCAATGAATACAGGGGGGAGTTTCTTGGTCCTACCGCTTGATTCCTTTATTCAAAGCGTGTGTGTCTAGAGACTTCTGCTCCTTACACACCTCAACAAAATGGCATCTCCAAGTGGTGAAATTACGCTATTGCCGATGGTGTGCGCACCTTTTTGGCCGAGTCTAGCCTCCCGTCGCTCTTTGCATTTGAGACCAAGAGTTACATGACCTAGGTCTGGAATTATGTTCCTTACAGACCCCTGCCTTGCACTGTCATGCCCTTCAAACGATGGTCCAACACACATGCCGACCTTCACCTTGCCCACGTTTGGGGCAGCATTGCCACCGTCTGGCTTCCAAATGACATGCTTGACGGCAAGTTGTCTCCTCGGGGCCGTGTCTGTCCCTTCTTGGGCGCCTTTGCTCAGTCTAAGGCATGGCGGTTCTAGGACCCGGTATGCCAATGTGTCGTGGAGTCTCGTGATTTCTTATTTTTTGTCTGTATTTCTGCGTGACCTTGGGCACCTGTCGTCTACTGCCTCCCTTCTGCCGCTCGCTTGGCTTGGGGGGGGGGGAAGTCGATCCTATTCCCCCTGCAGTCCCTACGGTCGCCCCAGAGCAACCCTCATCCTCGTCGCTCAAGCCCTTGTCTGGTCCCGCGTCATCTTCGCGTACATCGTCTCTTTCGCCTGTGTCATCCCACTCATTGGACCCTTCCGTCTCACTAGTCCCTTCCTCTTCCTTTTCAAGGGCGGTCAGACCTGTGATTGTGTTTTCCAGTCCGGTCACCTTTGCATTGTCCTCCTCTCTTCTTGTAGTTGAACCTTCTTGAACCACAGATCCTCCTAGTCCCACACAGGTCTCACCCTTTGTCCGCGGTGGGCGTCTTCGTACACTCCCTAGTTGCTCCTCCAGCGGCCCCATAGTACCCCCTTGCCCGTCTCAGACTCAGCCTGCATAGTCATTTGCTATGCTAAACGTCTTGGACCTGTCAGGCCTAGCCACTAGGGGTTTTCACCCCAGCTCTGTCCTAGGCTATGGCTTGATTGCAACAAAGTATGCACTTGCCTTGGAGGCTACCACACCTGGTAGCATAGCCGAGTGTCACGCTACTGTTGACACTATGCCTCTTGCTCCCGAACCCACCACAGTTCGTCAGGCACGCATAGCCTCACATGCCAAGCAGTAAAAGATGCCATGTGTGATGATCTACAGGCTCTTGACGACCATGCCTTCTACAAGCTAGTCGATCTGCCAAGACGCAAAGCCATCGACACTCAGTGGGTCTTCCAGCGCAATCACAAACCAACTGGTGAGCTGGGCAAATACAAGGCCCGGCTCACAACTAAGGGTTTCTCCCAGGTCCTTGGCGTCAACTTGGTGGAGACATTTACCTTAGTGGTCGTTACACAATAACTCAAGCTCTGCTAAGTCTCATTCCTCGGCACGACTGGGAGCTCAAGCAAACAATGCTAAGAACGCCTTCCTACATAGACCGTTGGATCAGGAGATCTACATGGTGCAGCCTCCTCAATTCTCTGATGGTACAAATAGGGTGTGGCAACTGCGGAAAGCCCTCTGTGGGCTGAAGTATTCACCCCAACGTTGGAATCAAGCAATCACGTCGACCCTCAATAATGGAGGCTATCAACATAGTACCATCGATCCATCGTTGTTTGTCACATCGTCCTCATGGCCCTTTGATACCATCCTCGTCTATGTTGAGGACTTGCTGATTGCGTCAATGAGTCAGGTGGTTGTCAAGTCCATGAAATCCTTACTCTAGGTTGTGTACAAAATGAAGGATTTGTGTCCGGCATGTATCTTTCTGGGCATGGAACTCAAGCGCAAAAGCACGCATTGCGTCCTCCATGTCCACCAAACAACATACATCCACAGTATGGGGGAGCGCTTTGCATCTCTATTACGTACAATCTCCACCGCATCAACGCCAATGACCCCAGCCGGGCAGAGGTTGCTCAAGTTACTAGATGTGTCAAAGCTGGGGGAGGCAGTTTAAGTGACAAACTACCTGCGCGTGATTTGCTCCCTCATTTACCTTGCCACCATGACCAAAGAACATGTCCCCTTCGTGGTGATTTTTTTGCACAGTTCTCATAGTGCCCTCGCTTGAGACACATGGGGGCAGCATTGTGCATTGTCATGTATGCTCTCTCCGTTGCTCATAGTGGTCTTTGCTATTGTGCACATCCCTCAGTGGTGGTTTTTGGCTACACTGACAGTGATTGGGCTCATGATGTATATGCTCATAGCCGCACTGGGTACATCTTCCTTGTTGGGAGAACTGCCATCTCATGAAAGAGTGGCAAACATGATTGTGTGGCATGTGGCTCTAGTAAGGCAGCGTACGTTGCTCTTGGTGCAGACACATGTGAGAACATTTGGTTGTGCTGCTTATTGCAACAGCTTTGTGTTCCCATTCACTGCATCACACTGTGTTGTGGCAACCAGAGCACTAAGGCTATTGTTGAACACGATGGAATGCATCACACACGCACGAAACACATCAATGTGGAGCATTATCTTGTGTACGAGCACATGGTTGTAGGTAATTTCCAGATTGTTTGGGTCGACCCACGACAGCAGAGAGCTGACTTCTACACAAAGGCACTTAGCAGTAACGCATTTAAGACAGATGTGTACACCATCGGCCTGTACTGTTTTTCTGATTTCCCAGGTTGAGTCTGAGTACAGTGCTCTGCCACGTCTTGTGACGGTCGTGCCTGTGTGTGGATGTGTGATTGTGAGTCGGCTGTAGGAAATGAGGGAGTGTTGGTTATTATGCCATAAACATCAAGTGATCTCTCGCCTTGTTGCACACTCCACGGTCACCGATGCAGGTGAATGAGAGAGGAGCTCTACTGTAGATCAAACTGCCATGAAGTGTTACATCAAGGACGTAACACTTCCCCCCTTTTAGCCGCGACGTCCTGGCATGCTAGCAGACGTAGGCCGGTGATGGCAAACATAACCGTTGATCAGATGATTGACCTCCAGGAGGTTGTCATGGGGCTATGAGTTGTTGTGCACATCGTCATAGCCGTGCCTTTTGACCAGATACTTGGTCGTCTTTCCACGGCGTCAATGTCTAAGGATAAATGGTGTTAAGTCGAGATCGAGACTGGTCTTGAACTTGCTTGTCTCAATTTTTCTCGTCTCATATCGCACGACACAAGACAATCTCCATCTCTCTTGCACAAGACAAGACGAGACCAAGACACGTCATGTGTCGCGCGAGATGGAGACAAGAATCTCGTACCATTAGTATGGTTCTTGCTTTTTTTCAATGACCCCTTCCATGTGTGCCAAGGCAACAATAGCCAATCGCGCACTGTATCTGTCCGTAAAGATCCAATGCGCAAAAAAGAGTTCAGAAACGGTTGTGGAGGGTCAACAAGAACATCAAAGATTAAATTGACATAAATTACTTAAAAAAAACCAGCTACCATAATTGTCACAATTGCTTGATGTACAGCGCGTGAACAGCTTGGGCTACATTGCATACAATGGTCGATTCCCTCCCGGCATGATTTTTTTTTGTTCCACGTAAGCTCGTTGCGTGTGCCAAACGCCGCCACGAGCAACCAGGCGGCTGGTCGTGGAGATTTTTGTGCCCAGTGGTCCAAACCTGCAGTTAGGCAAAGCGGTTGAGTAACGTGTACTTGTTAGTTTTGTGTAGGGTTTGTTTTTTTAATGAGGGCATTTGCTTCAAAAGCGATGTTGATTCTAGCTGTTTTCAAAACAGTTGGTCGTGGTGAGAATGAATTCATCACAAAGTGGGTGGGTTCCGGTAGCTCGATTTGCCCTTTTGCTTGTCCCTTGCAACTGTGCAGCATGCGCGGTTATCTCAGACATGAACGAGACAGAGACAGGATAAAGACAAGCAAAATAAATATTGGTGTGAGCCCGAGATTTTCTTGTCTTCTATACTCAAGACGAGACATCACGTACCGAAGTAAAAAAAAAAAGTTTGACATCGAGACATCTCGTATCAATCTCAATTTAATAGCGTTACTTGGGATGTATTCAATCATGTACTCCATATCCCCGTCCATTTGTACACGAGGTGGAGGTGCAGCTTCTTTGCCGGGGAAGATCTGACTGGGGTCCCAATAGTGCTTGAGCTTGCGGATGAAGAAGACAGGATGGATCACCATGCCATCAGGGAGCCAAAGTCGAGCGACGATTGAGGTTTACATTCTCTCGATCTCAAACGGTCCCAACCATTGGGGTTTGAGCTTCACCAAGTCGTGTCCTTGGAGTTTTATATTTGTTGAGCTGAGGAGGATGCAATCACCAACACAAAACATCGCATTGTTGTAACTTCAGTCAGTTGCTTGCTTCATAGCTGCTTGTGTCTTTGTGAGGGTTTTTCGTGTTTCCTCCCAAACGCTTGTGAGGTCCCGGTGGTGAATATCAACCATGGGAATGTTCCTCTGACTTTGCAACCTGCCGGTGTGGCAGGAAGGTTGCCATACACCACCTCAAAGGGGATTTCACCCATTGCGGTGGAAGTGGCGGCGTTGTATGCGAGTTTGGCATTTCGCACTGTTGGTTCCCAATGAATGTTGTGTGGCTTGCATAACTCTCAGAGAAATTCTTTGAGCTTTTGGTTTGTTCACTCGGTTTTCTGTCGATCTGAAAATGGAACGCCGTTGATAACTGGATCCGACTACCATATCATGTCATCACTGCGTGCCAAAAACGACTAGTGAAGGGACCGTCTCTGCCGCTAATGATAGTACGTGGAACTACGTGTAGCCACACTATCCGATTTAGAAACAGTCATGCTGCTCCTACTACAGTGATGGTGGTTGTCATCGAGATGAAGTGTGATATTTTGGAAAATCTGTTCACCACGACGAGGTTGACATCATACCCCTCAGGAGTGGCGGGCAGTCTCGTCATGGCATCCATGCTGATGTCGGCCCACGGTTCTTTCGTAATGGGTAGGGGATGAAGTAGACCAGGTGGCCGCGTGCGACAAGTTTTTTTGTCTCTAATAGGTGTCACACGATTTGCAGAAGGCCACCATGTTGGCCTGCATCTTGTCCCACCAGTAGTGTTTTGCTAGCTTACGGAGCGTCTTGTCCTCGCTGGAGTGTCCACACGGACCAATGTCATGGCACTCCTCAAATACATTCATCATAACTCCTCATTTGGAGGAACGATGACCTCACGAGTGAATCATCATCGCTAGTAGGGATCGTCAAACCAAAACCTGATTTTGTTGTACCCACCGATTTCCTTGTAAGCCTTTGCGAACAGGCTCGCAAGGTACGTGTATCATTCAACGAGCAACGTGCTAATATCAGCTTTCAAATCCAGTCGTCGACTTAGAGCATCCACTGGATTTGTTTTTCCAGGCCGTACTTGATGCCGTAGTCAAAGTTGGACTCAAGGAACTCCATCCATCGTCAATGACTCATATTCGACTGGGTCTTGAGATGTTTCTGGATGTGATGGTCAATGTGGACAATGCATTGCCGGTATTCCAGGTAGCATCGCCATGTCTTTAACGCGTGCATGAGTGCAAGCATGTGTTTTCCGTGCACTGCGTACTTGAGCACCAGCCTCCATAGTTTCCTTGAAATATACATGACCAGTTGTTCTCCACCGCCGTTGTCTTGTATGAGAACAGGTCCGATGGCTCCATCGGATGCATCGGTGGCCATGATGTAGTCCAGCGTTAGATCTACCAATCATACGGCTAGCACCGACATCAGAGCCTTTCTTGAAGAGCTAAATGCTTTCTGTTTGCTATCCTCCCAATTCCTGTCTGTGGTTTTCCAAGTGGAGATTGGAGAGAGGCGCTAACACCCGGGCGTACTCTGTTACAAATCGATAATAGTAGTTGCAGAAGCACAGAAATACCTAGACGTCCTGGAAATGTGTGGGCATCGGTCAATCAGCGACCCCCTCAGCCTTATTCGGGTCCATGGTGATCTGTCTGCTGCCAATGATGTGACTCAGAAACCCAATCAAACAGCGACCGAAGTCACACTTTGACAGTTTACCGAAAAACTTCTCTCATTGTAAGACATTGAGAACTTTTTTAAGATGTCCAATGTGTTCCTCTGGGATGCGACTGTACACCAAGATGTTGTTGAGATGCATCACGACAAATTTGTCAAAGTAGGGGTGAAAATGTTGTTCATTGCCGTCATAAATGTTGTAGGGGCATTTATGAGTCCAAACAAAATGACCGTGAAGTCAAAGTGCCCCTATCTAGTGTAGAATGTTGTCTTCTTGGCGTCCTTGGCGTCAGATACGTAAATCTGATGATAGCCGCTACATAGATCAATTTTTCCGAGGATTCAGGCCCCACAGAGTTGGTTAAAAAGTTCGTCTGCTTGCAGGAGGGGGTAGTGGTTCTTGATGGTGATTCCGGTTCAATTCAATACTTGATAGTCTACGCACACGTGCATTTCTCCTGTCTATATTTTTACAAGTTTTAACGGTGCTGTGTAGGGTGACATGGAGGGTCGGATGAAGCCCTGCCCAAGCATCTCATCCAACTGGAATTTGGGTTTGGTCAGCTTGTGATCACACATCCGACAGGTCTCCTTCACCGTCCATCTGCTGCCTGGCTTTAGGTCCCTAATGGTCCACGTTGCGCTGTGATGGCAACTCTCAAGGTTTTCTTAAAAAAAAAAACCTTCAAACTCCTTGATGAGCTTTGCGAATGCTTGCAGTACGGCTACAAACTTCTCCTGTGCCAATGCCGTGGGTGTTGCTTTGGCAACAGCGACGTCTTTTGCTTCCCCTGCTTCCACTTGGACTAGCCACACTTGAGCTCTGCTTTTCGGGTACCGCTTGGCTACGTCCAGCGATATCGGTTGTCGTTTTGTGGCTGTCACAACTTCTTCTGCTGCCACTACCTCTGCTGTTTCCCTTAACCACAGTTGCGTCATGTGTCACTCAACCAAAGACAGGTGTTGCTTTTTTCCATCAATGCTTACATACACTGCTTTGCTACTCCAGTTGACCAGCGGATTGTGCCGGTACAGGAAGTCTCGCCAGAGGATAATTCTATGGGTGCTCATTTGGAAAGTTCTCAAGACCGTTACGTTGTGCAGATCTCTGATTTGTAGCCGGAGTGGTTCACAAAGTCGATGAATCTGTAGTCGTCTATCAATGGTTTTTCCTTCAAATCATCCTGGTTCGTTCTGTAAACCGAGCTTCCATACCATTTCATCAATGAAACAACTATGAGAAGCTCCTCGATCGGGTAATTCCAGTACCGTTCTGCAACTTCCACAACCACTCTGTTGCACTCATAGCAATATCGTTGGTTGGTCATCCCCGTCGCTCAGATAGGCAATCGGTCGATGTAGATGTTTCCAACCAGACAGGAGCCTTGCTCCATGTTCTTGTGCTCTTTTGTTTCCTCACTCATCACTCTTTTGTGTGAATTCCTTCCCTTTTTGGCTTGTTGTTGCCGCTTTCAACCAGTCATGTGAGATATGACCCTGTTTTCTGCAAGTCCAACAGAGACATTGATCGCATCAATCGACTGTGTCCATCTCCACTGCATATGAGGTTTCCGCTGACTGCAAATTTCCTCTGCCATGATAAGGATTGTGGCTTTAGGTTCACCAACTATTGGATTCATGCATCCGAGCATTGTAGTCGGTGCTGTCAATGCGGTCGGCTGCTGCGGTCATTCACAGGAGGTTGTCTTGGATGCCAAAAATGGCAATTGCTTGCCCAATATCTCGCTTCAGGCAGTTGTAGTAGAAATAGAGTTTGTCGGGGGGCAAGATCACTGCCGGTGATGATTTTTGCGGAAGCGCTAAGTATCTTCTGCCACGCTCGACTACTGACACAGACGGTGGAGTGTGTACCGTGCGTCAGAATTCAGATTCAACTTCCCAAAGTGAGGGATTGTAGCCTGCATAGAGTTACTCCATGTTTCTTGTGGTGTGAGAGATTTGTGCCATGTCAGATTGATCTGTTTGAGAGGTGGTATGCCTGCAGTTTATGATGTAAGAGCGGTCGCGAGAGTCATTGATGCAGCTGCTCCGGTCTCCTACTGCCATTGGATGGCCTTTAGATCGAACCACCAACTCAAATCCGTGCCACACAAAAGCGAGGCCATGAGGTCATTTTTATTTTTGTTGTTGTCGACCCCTAGCAACGGTGACGTACACCTCCGAACTCATCAACCACATCATGGCCGTTGGTCCCTTGGAGTTTGTGGGATCGAACGGCTCAAGGAGTGCCGGTCTAATTTAGAGTTCACTTGAGAGTTGCAAAACTCTCTTGGTGAGAACTACTTCGCACGCACGAGAAATTCGAAGCTCCTCCATCGTCGCGTTGAGTTGTTGGAGTAGATGGGTGTTGAGGCTCTTGAGTCTTGACAATTCATGGTACGGGTCTTTGTTGATTCACGCTTGTCGGCTGGTGCCTCCCATCATGTGAGTTGTCAATCCAACGGGCTGTGGCGGGGGCGAAGGGTTTGCCGAGCCCGAGGGGCCCGGCACTGGATTGGCTTTCAGGTCTGTAGATGCTGCACCATTCACCGTGAAGGTTGGTTTAATTGGAGAGCACTATTGTTCATGTACTTCTGATCTGCCATCTCCGGAGTAATCACCGGGACTACTTCTCGTCGCCGGATGCACTTGCTCTATTCACAATTGTCATCGCAAAGTCTGTGATCTTTTGAATGGTGGAGATGCGCTGAGAACTCGTGCGAGGTTGTTTCCACATAGCTAATGCGTCGATTGCCCCTCTAGTGCTGTTGCACTCTAATACCAAGTGTTACGCCGAGCAAAATGTGGGTGTTTCACATGGATGAGATGTGGGACAAAAGACGATTTGGGGTTTCAAGAAAAATGGAGCATTTGTATTTAGGAGTAAGTGCACTTTGATGACAAGTGTCGAGTGTGTCAAGCACATACCTACAATGCTGATAATGAGAATGTGGCATACATCGGATTGTCGGCGTTTGAGCCCGACAACGTGTGTGAAGTCACTCCGTGATTGGTGGATTTGAGAAGCACCGTTGATAAGTCGAGGGGCTTCGAGAATATCTCAATAGAATATCTAAAAAAAGTCCAGCGTCATCAAGAAGTTGACCGAATGACATCAAAACATCAATGTGGTTCACGACACTTTTGTTGACTGTTCTGGAAAATAGTGAAAGTGGTTGGAAACTTCTAGAACAGGACACCGGAGGTCGGGACAGTTGGCCAAAATGCCCTCGGCCAAACGTCAATAAAGTTCTGAAGTCTCCGCACAGTGGACCATCAATGCAAGAATAGAAATGCTCACTCGCAAGTTTTTGGGACTCGTTTAGGCTAGGTACATAACAACAAGGTGCACACGAGTGGTTTTATTTCTCATCGTAAATTCCACTGAACTTTCACTCATTGATGCTACATCCATGTTCGGACAAGTGTCTGGTCGGCTGCTGGTGAATGGTCCCCACTGACTCGAATTGTCACTTTGTTCGTCGAGTGGACATCGACAACCAGGCACAACACCCTGGAACCTTGTCAATCTCTAATAGACATGAAAAAATCATCAATATTATGTAATGCACACCCATTTTACCTCATTGTCACTGCTTTGTACGTGCACCGCAAAAAATGTGCAAGGTACACACAAGTGTGTGTCTTGCCAGTAGGCTGGCATGTGGTCTTTGTACGCGAACCTGATCGCATCAGTTTTTTTCTTAGGTGATAAAGTCGAGGCTGTTACGCCATGCAGAACGTGGATGGCTCATGGGGATGAGTTGGAAACAGATGATTTGAGGAATTGGGATGAATGGGTAATTTGCATGAAGTAGTAAGTTTACTTAAATGACAAGTTTGTAGTGAACCGCGCACATACACACAATGATGTTCATAAGAGTCAAGCATATGTTGGGTCCTCAATGCTTGAGCCGAGCAATACACGTGAGGACGTGCCGTGAGTGGCTGCTTCCAGAAGCTTTGTCAAGAAGTCAGGGGGCTCTCAGGATATCGAGGTCCAATTTTGAAGAAGTCAAGCGCCGTTGCGAGGTTGACCATACAATATTAGAACATCTATAGTTTGCGACACTTCAGTTGAGCACTCTGGAAAGCGTTCAAAGTGGTCAGAATCTTCTGGAACAAAACAGAGGAAATCGTGACAGGTGGCCAAAACACCTTCACCCGATCGACGTGAAATTCCCAAGGCCGTCCCGGGTTGGGCCATGAATGTAATGAAATAAATGCCCACGCGCGGTGTTCAGGGACTCGTGTACATGTAGGATCCAACCCTCCCCCCCCCTTTTAGCCGGGATGTCCCTGCAAATTAGCATGCATAGGCAAGTGATGGCAATAGTAGATGTTGATCATGTGATCGACGTCTTGGAGGTTGTCGTAGGGCTCCCAACCGATGTGCGCCTCGTCGTAGCCGTGCCACTTTACTCGGTCTTTTTCCCATGGCGTTTATGTTCGAGGATATCTTCAATCATGTACCTCTTATTCTCATCTACTTGAATAGGAGGTGGAGGTGTGATTTTCTATTAGGGAAGTTTGTGCTGGGTCTTGGTGGTGTTTTAGCTTCCTGCAGTAGAAAATAGGATGGATCGCCATGATGTCAAGCAGGAAAAGTCAGACAATGACAGGTGTTTACATTCTCCTGATCTGGGAGAGCCCTAAACTGTATGGTTTAAAAACCCCTGTCATCGCAGTTTGATGTTCACTGAGATGTGGAGGACGCAGTCACCAAAGCTAAACACATCATCGTTGCGATGTTGGCGGACCACTCGCTTCATAGCTGCTTGCATCCCTACAAGGGTTTATCGCATTTCCTCCAAAACAAAAGTGAAGTAACCATGGTGGATTTCAACTACGGGAGTTTTTCTCAGGTTCTGTAGTCCTGGTGGTGTGGCAGGAAGTTTACCGTAAACCACTTCAAAAGAACTTTGTCCTGTTGCAATGGAAGTGGCAGAGTTGTATGTGTTATGGCAGCCGCCGGTCAAGGCGGTGATTACGTCATCATGCTGATGTCAAATGCATTTTTTGATGCTCCCATTGTATCCTACATGAAAAAAACTATGAAATAAACCCAAGAACCGGGTCATTTGGTGCAGCGACGAGAAAGATACAGTCGTGCAAAGGTTGGAGGCCAAAAAAGCAAGAGATTGACCAATTCGACCTCGAGCACGGCGGAGCGACTTTCTCGCCCGCTGGAGCCAAAGCGCCCCTGGATGGACACTTAGCCAATGAAGCAAGGTTCATTGGGATCCATGGGCGTTTCAGGATTGCGGCTGGAGCTGCATTCGCAAGCAAGGGCGCTTCGGGCGGCCGTGACCTCCGCTGGCGGTGCTGCTAGCGGCTGTCACTCGTGGAGCACTCAAACGACCATAGCTTAGCCGTTTCTTCACAGATTGAGGCGTTCTTTGGTGCGTTAGAAAGCTCGTGGCACGTACTACATGATTCATGTGTTCTTTGCATGAATGCGCCTTGGTAGAGGGAATTGGAGCACCGAGGAGCTTTCGGCTGGCTCATAGAGGCTAGTACGTAAGGACGCCTAGGGGTTATTCTAGGCATGCCAATCTTACCCTGAGACTCTGTACATTGCATTGTACTGATCTATCCAGTCTGAAGGATTCATTCCCTCCCCAACTCTCCTTGTTCTCCAAGTACCGCCTTGCACACATCCATTCGATCTTAGAAGTCTTCCGCAGCACACCTTGGTGCACATGCCGCCGGGAGAGTCAGACGACGGGAACCTCGGTCACTAGCAGCAGTCTTGCTGCTAGGAGAGGGTCATGCAACATCTAAATGGTTGGCCCACACACCCAGGGTCGAGGGTTGGAAGTTTTATCCCAAGGGCTCGGCGTGTGACCATCACGCCGGGCGCACCTCGGTTCACAGTATGCTTGTTCAGCGCTCAGAAGTTTGGCTACCCTATTGGTGTTGTGGGGCTCACATAAAGAGGAGCTCGACTAGCATCCCATTGGTCCGCTCATTTTGCTCATCGGTTTGAGGATGGAACATCGAGGAGAATTGGTGTGTGGGTTTTGAACTTCTCTGAGTGGTAGGTATGGTTGTATTATGAGAGTTTTTTGGTTTGCTGTGATGATGCTCTAGCAGCAACATTGCTTGTTCTGTGTTATGTATGGTACATTCTAGCAACCTAGCTTACGCATACATGACGGGTGGAATTTCCTTGGTAGTCGAGACCCGGGCACTTGGTGGTCTATGCCAGTGCCCCAGGAGACCCCATTATGATTATTGACACTGACAAGTTGTGTATTCCCTCTACGGTTGATACGTGGGTATACGGTGATTTGTACCGGTATCTAGGGAGATCCAGAATTGATTGGTTGAGCCCTTGTTGACTTTTGTCATACATATGTATGTTTCATGCAGCTAAGACCTAGACATCCGATGACATGTTTTGGTATCTTGGGAGGCCTACAATTTTCTAGCTTGGCTAGCCGGTGATGCTAGTGTGTCATCTGAGAGTCTAGATGTGTTTTTGGGTACATTGCATATTTTTGTGTCGGTTGAGACCTGGGCACACGGTGGACTGTTCCAGTGCTTTGAGAGACCTCTCTTGTGTGGTTTCACTGGATGTGACCTCGGCATTCCCTGTTCATGCCTTCTGGTGCGACGGGGATGACGGGGCATGGCGGGCTCTGAAGCTCTTTGTAGAGCTCATAATGCTCCCTTATTGTCCGTAATGCGTTTGAGACTTAGCAAGATTTGGCCTTCACTTTCAGCCCCTTACAACCAGAGATCATGGCAGTTTTGCATGGACATGCATGCCCTAACAAATTCCATTATTGTATCAAAGAAAAAGGGGGCAAGTAAGCTGTGGTGCAACAACAATTGGATTGAGGCGCTCCAAGGAAGTACCACGTGGCACCACGCAGGCAATAGCATGGAGCATGGAGGAGCAATATCATTACATTAGCAAGACCACAACGACCAGGTGTAGCAGCAGGTGTTGCTAGATGGTAGAGATAGCAATACCATAGGAGGCAGCTACTTGAATTAAAAAGAAAGAAATAAAAATAAGGGAAGAAGGAAACCATTATGCAGTTTCCTCTTGCAGCAGTGAGCCTTGAGTTAGGGGTGAGTAGTAGCAACAATAGCCTCCTTAGCAGTAGCCACAATAGCAGCATGTAGCACTAGCAATAGTGGCGTGGTAGGAATAGTAGGAGCAGCAGCTTTTTCTGCTACCACAACAACAGGATGAGCGTGAGAGTAGCACTGTAGTAGCAGCACCACCATCGCAGGCAACAGCATGGAGGGCGGCGTGCAGCAGCAACAACAGCCTCCGTAGTAGCTGCAGTAGCTACAGCACCACTATGCATCAGCTATTGCAGCGATGTAGTAGCAAAACAGTAGTCAAATAGCAGTAGCAGTAGCAGCATATAGTGGTGATTAGCAGCAGCAACAACGAGTAGTAGCAGCAACATGCAGTAGTAGCACAGCAAAAGCAGCAACACTAGCAGCTATTGTAGTGTGCTGCTGTTATGATCGCTGCGAGCTGCCCAGTTGCTGCAACAACACAACAGTAGCACCTGTAGCAGCAGCCGCAACAGCAGCAACTGTGGGTGCTATGTGGCCTTCGTGCAATAGCGCGGAAGCTGCGCGGCCGGCCCATGGTCGACGATCACTGGCAAGCTTGCCGGCAATCACACCCACGACTATTGTGTGTGCAACCCCCAGACAGGCGCCGGCTGGCAAGGGGAACAAAGAAAAAACAGTGGGGGCTGCCGCACTCAACAGAGACGGACACTCGAGCAACTTTCCAATGCGTTGTCTTCCCACTTAGTATCCCTTTCTTGGTATGCCTATGCACTGAGCCTTCTTTTACAACAAGTCTGCTGGTCCTCCACCATGGTGAGGGCGCCAACTAGAGGCAGACCTCAAGCTCAATCACATGCATCAATGTTAGTGGAGTATGCAATAAGGCTTGAGGTAACCACATGCCATAAACCAACACTCCTCCATGACTCACAGCAAACACACACGTGGACATGCCCACACAGGGACGAGGGTCACAAGGAGTGACACGCTTGACTGTAAACAATAGGACAAGAAGAAGATCTCAGCCAGGAATACCACATGCATAAAGAGACAAACGACGTGGACTATTGCCTTGAAAGTATTACTGCTCAGTGCCTTCATGAAAAAGTCAGCCCTATACTGTCGAGTATCGACCAAGACGATCTAGACAACACCTGTTTCAACGTGTTTACGTACAAAGCAATGTTCAACATTGAAATGCTTAGTGGGTGTGTGATGCATGCCATTGTGTCCAGCAATTGCCTTGGTGCTCTAGTTGTCACAGTGCAAGGTGATGGAATGCATAGGTAAACTTAGCTACGGCAGCAGTCGACACAACCAGATGCTCTGACACATGCATGCACCCAGTGCAAGACGATCTAGACGTCACCTGTGGCAACGTGTTCACGTACAAAACAATGTTCAACATTCAAATGCTTAGTGGGTGTGTGGTGCATGCCATCGTGTCCAGCAATTGCCTTGGTGCTCTACTTGTCATAGTGCAAGGTGATGGAATGTATGGATACACTTAACTAAGGCAGCAGTCGACACAACCAGATGCTCTAACACATGCATGCACCTAGTACAACATACTCTGCTCTACCAGAGCTGCAAGCCACACATCCTTGCTTACCGCTTTTCCATGACACAGGTGTCCCCCTAACAAGGAAGATGTAGCCAGTGCGGATATGAGCATTAGTGTTGTGAGCCCTGTCCCTGTTAGTGTAGCCGGCCACTACCACAAACGGCTATGCCCGATAGTAGAGGCCAGTCCAAGTAGTGGAAAATGCATGTTAGACAACGCACAGAGCTGCCTCCATATGGCGTGCCCGAGGGCACTGAGAGAAATGTGCAAGAAAGTTCACGACGAAGATGACATCCACTCTGGTCATGGTCGTGAGGTATATGAGAGACCCAATCATGCATAAGTAGTCCATGACATCAACTGCGTCCCCCAGCTTTGACACGTCTTGTGCCTTCAAGAGTCCCTGTCCAGCTGGGATCATGGGTATGGACGCATTGCATCCCGTAGCAAGCAAGGGAGTGAGGCGCTCGCCAAGGGTGCAAAAGTACGCTACTTGGTGGACATGGAGCACATGCCGAGATCGGTTGTGCTCAAGCTCCATCTCGATGAAGACGCGAGCAACCCCCAGGTCCTTCATTTTGTACGTGGACTGCAACAGTGACTTTGCTACTGTGACAGCCTCCTGTATGGGTGACACAACTAGCAGGTTGTCGGCATAGACAAGGATGGCAACAAAAGGAGTTGAGCCACTGCTAAAAAAAACAGACGAATCCACCGTGCTGCGCTTGTGACCACCCCTCTCTAGGGTTGACGTGATCTCCTGATTCCACCACTGGGACCACTGCTTGAGGGTGTAGAAATCATTTCGTAGTCACCAGACTGTTTTGGTGCCATCAGTGAAGCCAGGAGGCTGGACCATATAGATCTCCTCATCCAGATCTCCATGTAGGAAAACGTTGTTCACGTCCATCTGCTCCAGCTCCTAGTCATGTTGGGTTACAAGAATTTGCAGTACTCACGCTGTAGTGTAGCGTTTGACTGGTGCAAAGGTCTCATCAAAGTCAATACCTGGGACTTGGGAGAAGCCCTTCGCAGTGAGACACGCCTTGTATTTGTCAAGGGTGCCATGGGGCTTGTACTTGCACCAAAAGATCCACCAAGAGTCAATGGCTTCGTGCCCTGGTGGTAGGTCTACCGGCTCATTAAAAAGATGGTCATCCAGAGCCTTCAGCTCGTCTTGCATAGTGGCTTCCCTGTGCTCAGCATCAGGGGCCATGAGGGCCTACCGAGGGACAGGGGACGTAACACAAGATTTGGTGTGACACTCAGCAATACTGTTCGGAGTGGCAGCATTCACGGCCAGTGCATACTCTGTAGTGAGCAGTGCATAGCACATGGTCAAGCTATGATAAACGGCATGATTGGCCAAGACCAAGCGCATCCAGGCCCATGGGCACGACAGTGAACTGGGTGCTCTACGACTGAGACAGGCCGATGGATGACGTGGAGGCCGTATTGGTACAGGGAGGAAGCATGCAAAGACGCCCGCCGCGAACAAAAGGTGAGACACGTGCAGGGCCAGTGGACTCCGCTCATAAAGTTGAGCCTCGTAAGGGGTCGGACGACACACAATGGGCCGATGGACTGGACAAAGCATAGGCATCATGGACGGTGGATACAGACTCAAGATTAGACGGAGATATGATAAGGGAGGGGGGTGTGTTGGATGAACGGGGTGACACGTGTGGAAGAGAGAATAATGTGGGAGGTGAACCCGGCAACGGAGTAGGTCCGAGGATGTGGGTTGTAGAGAAGAAACTGCAAGACCTGGAGAGGAACCAGGAGCGACGACCCCCCAGACAAGAGAGAGGGCAAAGGGAGACAACAGGAGAGAGGCAATCAAGACCGCAAAAAAATATGGGCTCAACAAACAATCTGTCACGGGACTCAACGACACGCTGATGCACGTGATCCCAAACCTTCTAAGCCTTAGACTAGGACAAGACGCTCAAGAAGGGGCACAGGCGGGTGCGCGGGGCAAGTTTGCCATTTTGGAGATCATCAAGCAACCACACAACGACAAAGCTGACCCCAGACGCGAGTTAGACAAAGGCAGGCACGGGCGCCAAACCAATGCTCAAAAGGGGTGATTGTACATAGAAGCGGCCTATGGGGGACACAATTCCACACAAAAGTCATGTAACACATCGCTTCAAATAAAAATTGTGGCAGAAGGCCGGACTCATAAAGCATAATGCGGTCACCATCAGCGAGAGTGCAATTCTAGCATTAAAAGACATGGTTCCACTGGGGTGTGTAAGGAGTCGAAGTCTCCAGACACACCCCCTTTGACTCAAGGAAACAGGCTCTGGGTCCGAGGAACCTGCCGCCACGGTCACTACACAAAGTACGAAGGGAACATTTACAGACACGCTCAGCCTGGACGATCCAGGTCGCAATGACAGAATTGACATCTCTCTTCTGGCGAAGAGTGAAGACCTGGCGGACACGAGAGAAGTCATA
Organism: Penium margaritaceum; assembly: GCA_023375785.1. Lineage (NCBI taxonomy): Eukaryota > Viridiplantae > Streptophyta > Zygnematophyceae > Desmidiales > Peniaceae > Penium > Penium margaritaceum. The sequence goes on along the minus strand of SZWC01012193.1, from coordinate 47,495 downwards.
TGTGAGGCAAAGCACATAATTTTGGACATCCCCAAGTAGGATGGGGCTAGCATGCACACAATCAAGTGGATGGGGTGAGTAGGATTCAGAATCATAGAAAGGTATACGGTGCATCTTGCCCTGAGTATAGCCAAGACAAGATGTAGGACAAGGAGAGGGAAAGGAAGAAGGTGACAACCCAAGAGTAGGCTCAAGGTGGAGCATGCCGGTGATGACATCACTGTGCACATGAGCAAGGCGACAACACAACATGCGGACGTGCTCAGGGGAGAGGGAGGCCGTAACATGATAAAGTGCAGCACAAGTTATCGGAGCAGAGGACAAGAGCAGGGGCACATGATAGAGCCTGCCGCAGTCAATGTCACCCTAGACAACACGGCCAAAGGAATGATGATGAACCATGCCAACATTGCAACTGGCAGATAATTCCATGCCTTGATCTTCCAGGGACGGCACCAACAGTATACTGAGTTCCAAGAGAAGTAACATAGAACATGTCAAGCAGAAGTAGGGTACCATCGCGGCCAATGAAATGAACGACACCAACGCCCTGAACGGTGTCTAGCTGACCGGACCCAGTATGCACAAAGCAAACAGACCCAACAAGACCCAAGGAAACGAATGATGAACGAACGGACGTCATGTGATAAGTGGCTCTGGATTCCAAGATCCACAAGCCACCCGATGCACATACTAGGCCTAGGACACCACAAGCCGCAATGGTACCAACACAGAATATAGCCAGAGAAGACCACGGATCACATGTAGCAAGATAGTGAGGAAGGACCAAAGGCTGCCAATGCTCAACCTAGGGGACGGATTTGTACAAGGGCCCAGCAACATGACCGGGGAGATCACCATGAAGCACGACATCAGTCAAGTATGTAGGATCTCTGGCCACAGAAGTACCGCTCTCACCTTCCTGATCGCAATGCGGAGGAGTTGAAGGTGGGGTTACTACAGATGAAAATTTCCATCACCAGTGATCAAAGGAGCCCGAGACAGGGTCGAAGCACCCGAAGGTGGAGGGATCCACGGCGGAGCAGTGATGTAAGAGGAGGAGGGCCTGACATAGAGTGGGGCACCGTAGGATGACAGCCAGTCCCACGGATACGAAGCTAGAGGGACGCTAGTGGCGTAGTAGGCATGGACAAAAGAGGTGGAGGTAGTGGAGGAGGATGAGGCAGAGCCGGAGCTGGACGCTAGAAGGATGCCGGAAGTACAAGCCCAATGAGCTCGCATGGTGCGAGCAAGACGCAAGTAGCCTAGAGGAGTTAAGAAGACCCACGTAGAGTGCTTGTTAGACCCAGAGTTCCAGTAAACCACATCACCGAGAATACAAGAGGTAGAGGTAAAGCGCTTATCCTTCCTTTTGTCCTTGCTATGACACTTGCCACGACCACGTCCTTGGGAAGCAAGAGTCAACGCTGTGGAGGTCACCAAAGAAGAGGAGGAGGAGGAAAAGGACATTGATTTTGAGGAGGGTGATGAGTTAGTGGTGAGTGAAGTGACGCCGGCGAGTGAGGAGCGGTGAAGCTGCTTGTTCTGTTGACTAGCCCAGCAGGCGCCAGGCCGATCAGTGGTGAAGTCCTAAAGGGCTACGACACCAGACGGGGACTTGGCTGGGAGAGGTTGGGAGGCAAAGCATTGTAGCAATAGGGGTGACATCACGGAGGAGGCCAGAGAGCTCCGGAATGAGTCTGTTGACCATGGTGAGGACAGTAGGTAATTGACTAGGGGCAGTATCACCCAGCTTGCGGAGGAGCTTGAGACCACGAGCCCAATAGGCATCAGCGGACTCATCGGCACGTATCACAAGAGTGTTGAACTGGAATTTTAGTGCACTCTCAGCCACTTGGCTGGTGAAGGTGGTATGGTGGTGAAGCATGGCATAAGAATCATTGGGGTCAGCTGGACGACCAGCCAAGGGATAAGCATTGAACGTGCCTACATCATTGACTAGGTGCTCACGCACAGCGGGGATGAGAGCGCGAATAGCACGTGTAGCTTCAGGGGGGAGAGGGATGAAAGATGGGGAAGGATCAAGAGGGGAGTAATACTCCAAGAGACATTCGCCCTTTGCCCATGTAGTGAAACACACTTCTCAAGAAGAGAAGGCAAGACCTGGGAGAGAAGTGGGGGTTGAGAGAAGAAGTCATGCTGGCGAGGTGTAGCAATAGTGTCAGAATTAGCGACAATGGAGGTCTGAGTAACAGAAGAAGTGGATGAGGTACCATATCTAGTGTCAATAGAAGAGCCAACAGGAGCAACATCGGATGCGTTAGTCAGACGCTTCTGCGCAATCACGATGACTTCATCAGCAAAAACTTTGCAATTTTCCTCTGCAAGCTTGAGATGGTCCTCGCCTTCAAGCTTGGCCTCAAGAGCTCGATTAAGCCATCACTGCAAGTCCACTAAGACGGACTTTTCGTCGCCAGGCATGGTGACGAAGAAGGGATTTCTTTGAAAAACACAGTGGGATGGAAAAACTGAGAAGTGCCTTAGGCATATGTAGTAAGTGTTGCAGGAAAATTCATAGCCATAGTCCAACAAAAAACAACAGTAGACAAGAGGAACAGCAAATGCAAAGCATGCAAGACGCCCTCTGAAGAGAGGGGGGGGGCGCAAAAAAGAAAGGAGAGGTGGAATGGCTTCAAATACAATAGCTGAGAGGACTGACATCTAAGCAAGTGAGACAAGGAAGTCCAGGGCACCAAGCACAGCTGTTGCACCGAGAGTGCAAAGCACAACACCGTAGGAAACAGCGGTTGTAAAAGGACTGACGGACCCTAATGATGAGGATGTCGCTCCTATGGCTGCTTTGGCTGTGGAGGTGTGAATAGCCATTGTGGCAGCCGCTACGGCAAATGTAGCAGAGGAGGTGGTGGAGGCAATACCAGATGCACCAGCTGAGACCTGAGTGCCGATGTCAGCAAGAACTTTGCAACTTATCCGATCACAAGAGCACCCTCAGTATAGGTCTTGATGGCACGTCTTGCTGAAGTGGACACAAAGGTGCGTGCCGCCCTAGCTGCGACTGCAAAGGTGACAGCCGCTGCTGCTGCGGCGTCTATGACGGCGGATGAGGAAAGAATGAGAGTGTTGGCTAGGTAGACGGCGTCATGCTTGAGAACCACTTGGAAGTCAGCCGTGGCAGTCGCAATAACAACAAAGTCACCTCTACCCCAAGGTGTGCTGCATGTTATGGGACGGTGTGCTTATGGTATTACACCAAGAGGAGGCAGAGGAGTCAGACAAGGAAGACCTGATGCCAATGCGGTACCGCAACACTTGCGGTGTCATGCCTTGTGCTCCTCGTAGGGTGCGTCAGGGGGGGTGGCTTTGACACACTTGTGGTGCGTTAGTGTGACCCCCGTTGACACCGAGGTGGCCAAGCGAATGGTAGATCAGTTGCTTAGTAGGCCTGTTGCTACAGGAGGTACTGTCAGCTACTTAGTGTCGTCGTTCGCACGGTCGCAAGCACAAGAATGCCGTTGCATGCACAAGCGGCTACCACTAGATGCTGCCAGAGGTTTGGTTAACGTATTATGGCAGCAGCTGGTGCAATGTGAGAACTGTTGCATCTAATGCGGCCGCAACTGTCGGCGTGGCTATTGTGGTTTAAAGCTATAGCTAAGGAGCCATTGTTGGCAATACTGCAATGGCCACAGATGCAGTTACAGCACTGGTAGAGGCTAATGGCCTTGCCACCGCTGAATAGAGGGCCGCAGGGAGTGAGGGCACTGTCGTTGGCACGAGCGTTGCCACCTCCATCGGTGGCCAGTGGCCGCAAGGAGGAAAGAGGCGGCAAGGCTCCTTCAAGGTGGAGACGCCCAAGATTGGTTGCCGCAAGAACAATGCAGCAGGCTAACCTAGACTGGTCAGGGCTCTGTGAGCTGAGGTGAGCCGCAAGGGAGCAGCGACGAAGGTGGTAGTAGCCGCGTACTGTCGGCTGTAAGAGGAATCGCTTTTTCACCGTCAGCTTGTTCAACACCCGATTATCCACGCACATGCCTAAACCACCGTCCTTTTTGTTCACAAAAAGGATCAGCACACCGTACGGCGAGCTACTGGGCTCAATCCACCCTTTTGCAAGGTACCCTTTGATTTGGCGTTTGGCCTCTTGCCTTTCTGCTCGACTAAGGCGATACATGGGTCTGAACGAAGGAGTTGCCTCTGGTTGTAGCGGAATCGTGTGGCCCATGTGTCTTTCTAGTGGAAGTCCAGCCGGTGGGTCTTGGAATACATCTGAGAACTCCGCCAATAGAGATTTGATATGTTGTGGCATGTCTTCCTTCACGTCGTCCTCCACTTTCTGCAACTGAGCCTACGTCTCTTGACCTACATCGCACCCAAGCTGGCATGGACTTTGAGTCGGGTCGGTGATGATTCCGCACTCGGAATCAACTTAAAACGGTGCTGTCCTTTTCGAGGATCAAATGCTTTGATTCAAAGCACATTAGAGACTTCTTCTCACGGAGCCAAAAATTACCTAGCACCACATCAAATGGGTCAAGAAGGTTGAGTACCTTCAACGTGACACGCTGTGTGTACCCTTGAATACAAATTTTTGCTTTACAAATACCGACGGGTACCGTACGGTTGTCACTATCAACAGCTGCGCCATTCAATGGCTCGTACTTCAGGCCAACTTGTCGGGTAAAGCCAAGGCTAACAAAAAATTCATCTCCTCTAGTGTCAGCAAGTACGTTCACGGGAGCACCAGCAAGGTGTCCTTTGAACTGCATCGTCATATTGCCTGTACTCTTCCGAGTGAACAGGCTCGAGGACGGCAAGCCGAATTTGTGATAAACAAGGAATCTGTATGGCGGGCATCACAACTCCCATGATTCATCCCCTTAAGTCCACATCTTGTGGGCACATATGAATTCGGCTAGCACCTTCCAGTCCGTAAGTTTGACTGGGTCGAAATCATCGACTAAAGGTACCGCGAACGTGATTGAACTCATTGCTTTGAGGGCATTTGTTTCAATCACTGTATCACACAACTCTTGCACAGTGGTCAGTGTCACCACCACTAAGCATGTACGATCATGCATCTTGTCCAGAGATGCAAGGTTTAGTGGGCAATGTCGGTCAACAAGTGTAGAATGCGGTTCAACAAGAGGAGAGAAAACAACAGAGAAATTTGAACTCGTCAAAAACTCAAAATGCTTAAAATCCTCATCTCAAAACATGAACCCACACTCGTGATCCAGTTTTACCCCTGAGTGGTCCCCACTAACGTCACTCAGGGATGGGGAAAACCCGCCCCACGGCCTTGTCCGTTACCACGGCCGGGCCCATTGCCGCGACCGCGACCCTGTCCACGGCCTCCTGCTGCACCATCCCCACGAGGTGCTGTTGCTAGAGCTAACGCTGCAGGCTCTTGTCCACCACTAGTAGCCTCAGGGCATTGAGCCCTAAAGTGGCTCGGCTGCATGCAGTTGTGGCAGAGCCCCTCGCGGAAGGCTACGTTGCGACGATCATGCGCCGCCTGCAGCTCGTCATTCTCGAGGCTGCGCTTGTTGTTGGGGCCCTTGTGTCCACCAGCCTTCTTGGCCGGAGGATTTGCAGGCTGCTTGCCCTTGACCCTGCGTCGCTGTCCAGCTGACCCACTAGTCCCTACAATGTACATGCGCATGTCGCGGCCTTGCTATGCACGTGTGTTTGGCCGTGCATCAGAGTAGTGCTTGGGGTTCGCCGAATACACTTTGCTCGTGTAGTCGCGCATCGCCCTCAAGCTTGTCCAAGCTTGGCCAGTGGCTGTTGTGGTGGTCTTGTCCTTCAGCTTCTCACTGGTTAGACCATCACACAAGTACTCCAACAGCATGCACTTTGGGTACTTGAAGGTTTGAGTCCCATCGCCCTCAGTGAAGCTTTCGGTTTCCTCCACGAGTGCGGTGAACTCGCTCAAGTAGGATTCGAGTGAGCTGCCCAGCTGCCTGAAGTCCTTAATCTTGTGGAAGGTGCGTTGTGCCTCCTCACGTTGGGTGCACTTCTTGCGCATGATTGTGCAGAAGGCCTCCCACGGCATGGGCTACCACTCAAGGTGCAACAGCTGCGCGCTCCACTCCTTTACCACATAATTGAAGAGTTTGTCTTCAAGGCGCGTCATGGCAAGGTCGCCCCACTGGCTGAGTGGAGGCTTATGGACATGTAGGACGTGCTCCATGCGGTTCAGCCAGTCGGTTAGCTTCACGCCCTTCCGGAAGATCTCCACATTGTGGAGGGAGGACGTGTTCATGACAGGCCCCAAAGTCGTTGAGGTAGGCAAGTCGTCGCTACCACCGGCAGTGGCATCCGCAACTGCGGCATGCTGCGCTTGCTGTTGCATCCACACCTGGGTCACGTTGTGCAACCCTTGTCGAGGTCGTTGCATCGGCCGCTTGCCTCATGGGCGGCCATGCGCTGCAGCTGGCAATCATGGTCGAGGTCCGTGATGCTCTGCCCAACGTGGGCCAGCAAGTTGGCAAACGCAAACTTGAGCTCTGATGTCGTCAGAGCATTGACGATAGCCTTTAGGGCCTTGCGTTGTCCGTACATCCTTACCCACTACAGGAGGGTACGGTTTGCGTACACGCCTCCAAGGAGTCCCACCTTTCGGAGGGGACTAGCGTTGGCAACGATACTCGAGTGGGCACTGGCCTGTCCCATTGCGGCTACATCGTAGGAAGTGGGGTCCGCCACCATTAATCCAAGTGGTGCCGTATCTCCACCGTTGGTGGTGATCTTGAGTCGGCTTGCCACCTCGGTTCAAACTCCACGAGCCTACGACAGTCATTGCAAATTGCCTTCGCAGCGTCGTCGTCCGCCTCGTTCTCGCGGGAACTTCCCGTGTGACTACTTTCAGCACCCTTGCTGCTCTCGGTAGTCTCGCTGCCATCGGCAGCTTCAGGCGATGCGGCGGGCGCCTTATCCTTCTCGAGCAATCGACTCGAGTTTGCCGCACGACGATGGCGATGGTCGCGATCCTCGTCGCCTTTACCATCGTCTGCGTTGTGCTCTTTGTCGGGGTCCCCCTCAGGGTGATCCTCCTCCATCACGTCGTCCGTCGCATGGGGGTCATCCACGTGCGCGTCGACGTGCTCGTCGAGCACTTTTTTGGTCTCCGCACGCTTCTCGGTGTCGCTGAGGTTGGCGTCGGTTACCTTAGGCGGTACAGTGGCCTTAGGCGGTACGCTGGCCTTAGGCAGTATGGTTGCCTTAGGCAGTATGGTTGCCTTAGGCGGTACGCTGGCCTTAGGCAGTATGGTTGCCTTAGGCGGTACGGTTGCCTTAGGCGGTACGGTTGCCTTAGGCGGTACGGTTGCCTTTAGATTGACAACCGTGCTCGCGGTGGCGGCTCCCACAATTCAGAGTCCGCCAAGGGCGTGTGGTGAGAACGTCACCACCTTGCCCTTGTTGGTCTTGGACGGTCCGGCACTTGCCATCTCGTCGCTCGTGCAACTAGCACGTGAAGATCGTTGTGAGGATCACCCACAACGTTAAGAAGGAATTGCCTCCTACAAACCCCTTGCTCTCACGATCGGTGAGACCATTGTAAATTCAATCTTTATTTTCCAAGGCCGCCACATCGGCACAAGGTCGTGGTTTTTTGGAACCAGACTTTCTAAGATATCACTCACGGCAATTGGCAAGGACTAGTATCTAGGAAAACAGGAAATTACAAGACAATAGAATGAAGAGGAATGTGAGTGTCACTCAAAAAACAAGAGCAAAGAGTGACAAAGAGAATTCTAAAAATTCCTACCAAGCCTTCCACTCTCTTCCAAATTCTTGTCTTCCTCTTGTCTTCTTGTCTTCCTTGGTCTTCTCTTCACGCTCCTAGACGCCTCTCGCGTTCTAGGGCGGTGTCTCCCTTGAGCCGACGGCGTTGACGGGCCGCCAAAATCTTCAAGGTGTCACCCTCCTTCCTTTTAGGGTGCTCTCAGGCCGTGAGAGTCCCTAAGCTTGGGAAGGGGCGCTATCCCAATTCTTGGATGAAGGAGATTTGAAGGAGCCTTGAAACTGGGGAGGATTTGTGGTTTTTGAGGGTGAGAACTCCCCACCACGTCCCACAAAAATCTTCCTATCACTCAGAAAGTGAGGAGAGGCTGGAAGGGAGAGTATCCACCAAGTAGAGCTCTTTTCAAGCTCTCTAACACACTTTATGGTGCTTCAATCCATGAATTGTAGATGACGTAGTCTCTTCTGGCATTTTTGCTGCTGCTTGCAGCTGCCGGCGGTGTTTTATATGTGACGTAGCCGCTGGTTCCATCAAACCCTTGGTCGCAAGGGTTGTCTGGCTCTGAGAACCACTGTAACGGGTCAAGTCTCGAAGTCCTGCTCTGAAGTCATCGTCGGAGTTCGCCGAATGGCATTCTCAGTCCGCGTCAGGGGTTTACCCCCTTCGTAGGATTGAGGGGTAATCATCATCAACGACCCAGAGCAGGGAAAATCAAATACTACGAGTCTCCAGAGGCCCATTTCTGTTTTTAATCCTACCCCTGCTTTTGGGACCCAAACCGGGGGTTTTTACCTCGAACTCGTGTGTTCGCACGAGTTATCTTGTTTATTTTTTATCGAAGTTTGTCGCGGACGAACTTCGATTTACATTTTGACGTTATGGAGTAAAATAGTCGTATGCGAGACACGCTAGCGATTTCACGCCAGTTCTCTCTCCTCTCGCGTCCCTCGTCACCCTCCCTCGTCCTCGCTTGCTTGCTTGCGAGGAGGGCAAGCGGGGGCGAGGGCACGAGGCCACGAGGCCTCCCCCTCGAGGCCCTCGCGGGCCCTCAGCCGCCGATCGGGCTCAGGCCGCGATCGGTGGCTGGCGGCTGGCCGGCTAGTGGCCGGCCGTCGGCCGTCCAGCCGGCCGGCAGCCAGCTGGCTGGCAGCCAGCGAAGTGCTGGCCGTCGGCCAGCCTTTGCTGACGCGAGGGGTGGTGCGCTACCACCCCTCGCTTCAGCGAGGAGGGAGGGCCGAACCGGCCCTCCCGCTACAATTGCGTACTCATGGATATTTTGTATTAAGCAGTAAGTGTAATTCGATCATAAGTGTCAAGTGAGTCGGGAACATACAATTAATTTTGAAAATGAGGACGAGGCATATGTTTGGTCCTTGACAATCGAGCCGAGTGTTGCGTACAGGGTCGCGCCATGAGTGGCTACTTTCGAAAGCTCCGTTGAGAAGTAAGGGGGCTTCGAGAACATAAAAGTGAGGTTTTATAAAGATCCTGCACTGTCAAGAAGTTGAAGAACAATATGAAAGCATCAATTTAGTTCTGGAGACTTATGTCAGCCACTCAAGAAAGTGGTCAAAATAGTAAGAACCTTCTCAAACGGAGCATCTGAGGTCGGGGCAAGTGGCCAAAATGCCCTTGGCACATCGGCCCAAACTCCCTGGGGTCAATGCCTGGTGGGCGACAAATAGCAACATGACGTCAATGCTTTCCACATAATGTAAAATGGGTTACTTGGTGGCATTGTCATTCCCTGGACACAACACATGAATGCACTGTTATGTAACGTGGTAATTTATGGCTAGGGTAACATCTTTGTTGGTTACGTAGTAACCCCATGCAATGAGTTTGGCAGCCAAGAATATGCGTTGATGTCAGAAAATCTGCTGCACAAGGACTTCAACGGGGGCAATTCTGTCTACGCTCGGCATTTCTGTCCACTGAGATCCCACCGCGTACTCTCTAGGTGTTTTTTTTCTGTACTTTGGTCGCGTCCGGACAACATGCTCCCCGTATGCGCTGTTTTTCTTGCGGAAGGGACTCCTTGTCCGAGAAGAACGTGCGAATCGGAAAAAAATTGCACGGCAACCAAGGATTCTTATGAAACGGACACAAAACATCGCAAGCAAGCACATGACTCGATGGACGACTTCTCCTAGGACACGAGGGAAGGTTGAGTGAAATCTGCTTCCAATGCAGAAAACATTTCTCAACCCGGCCTCGGTGTATTACTATGTATCCCTGATGGGCGTTTACGTGCAGCCAATGCCACTAGTTTTTCATGGCCATACTTATTATGAATACCAAATCCATGTTCATATCCATATCCATTGTTGTATCCAAAAACAAACCCATATTCTCGCTGTAACCATGTGCATGTGCATAGTTATGGATGAAACTAAGCACATGTATGTATCAAAGCACTGGTTCATGGTATTTGCATTTGGCATAATAGCTGATATATCCGCGCAAGCATGGACATAAGCCTGATAGGCTTATGTCCAGCCTAATAGCTGACATATCCAGAAGTTTACTTCTAAATCAAATGTATCCAGCTAGTTGAAAGAAACACCATGTCCATTTTGGTGGCCATGCCTGATCTGCGACGCAAGTCGGTGATGGAGGGAAGCGAGGGGGGTGATGCGTGTCTTCCACCGTCTTGAGAATCGCAATCGAGCGAAAACACCTTTTCCAAAAAAATGGAGGAGAAAACCCATTCTCTCCCATGCAAACCGCCTGCACAACCTACTCTAAATTACACTCGGGATTTTAGGATTTCATTTTTTGGTGAAAATGCTGATTACCCCCTGTTTTGTCACCCTTGACCCTCATATACCCCTCGGTCGGAACAATAAGCCCCATCTACCCCTCCGTCGGAACGATAAGCCCCATTCGCCCCTCCGCCAGAGCGATAAGCCCCATCCGCCCCTCTGGCGGAGTGATAAGCCTGATTCGCCCCTCCGCCAGCACGATGAGCCTCATTCGCCCCTACCCGTGAACAATAAGCCCCATGTACCCCTCCATCAGCTTTCGATGTCGAACTGTGGAAAATGATGGAAAAAGATCCTAATGTACCCATTGTTTGTGATGTGACGTAACACTGCAAGCGGAACGGAACCTTACCCTCGACACCTGCTGATGAAAGTAAATGCTTCGGAATGTGCAGAGGCTCGACAGGGTACCATAGACACTTGCGCCTCCCTGCTTGGGTGTGCATTCGGCCGCACATGACAACTGATGCTTTTGAAAACCACAGCCCGGTACGGGACATAATGGAGTCGCTTGCGCGAACAAACCCGTGCGCAAGTTCTACATATATTACAGTTGAGATCGCATCGGACTTCCTCCTCCCTCCCGTACTGAAGAGTACATTGATAAAACCATATTTTGACATGTCCCGTGTTCAAGAAACGCGTCCTCTGCCACCGTTGCAACGCTGGGCTGGCAGCCCAGAACCAGTGCACGGTCCTTCGGGAACCATGACATTTCCCCTCCCTCCCATGGATCACGGAACTGCGGTGGCTGAGTGGGTAAACAGAAAGCGCGCATGGGACATGATCAACCCAAATACACCCGCCCACCTATACACCATGTGTTGGCAGTTGGGCATGCGGGCACCCCATGCCCGGCCATTGTACTCTCCACCCAATTGGACGCCATGGATGTCGGTGTGGCTAATTCCATGTTCGTCGTTGTGACCATCGCTTTTGTTCAGCTATGTTCACGGTGTTTTTCATCCTTATTTGCAGGGCACTTTAGACTAAAGTTAGAGCACTTAAAATGAAGAATATACCACCCTCATTGTGATTTATTCTCTGCATTCATGCAACAGAATGCCCTCTCATTTAGGGTTTTGTGGAAAAAGTAATGGAAAACATAGCAGCCCTAATATGACAGATCATGGGCAAATGTGCATCGTTTAGCTGGGCATTTTGGGCTCAAGTACTCACACGTGACGTTAAAAATGTCTGCCTCATGCTCATTTTACACCCCTTGATGATAACTGAAAGTCCACTTGTACAACACAAATGTGGAGAATGTGATGACACTTGTAGCAGCCAGAATAGGACACTTATTCTACTAAAGATATCAATCATGTGTGTATGTCAAATTTATCTTTGTATATGGCTGTGGGTTGGTGTACAAGCTTTAACAGATAAGCCTATGTGCTGTTGTTTCAAGTGTGATGTGAATGTTGTCCTAAACATCCTATGAACAGAAGGAACAGTCAAGTGGGTAGTAATGTGGTATTATACAACATTGGTAATTGTAGTAATCCTTTACTTGGCAGTACTTGTTTAACATCATACCACGAAAAAGGTGCTAATTTGCAAAGGGAAATTAGGTTGAGGAAATTGCATTAGGCAAATTTCAATGACTAAACACTACACATAGTGAAGGTGGGAAATGTGATCTCATCAAAAAACTTCACGACTAAACCCTCGGATAAAGTGAAGAATGTCACAGACAGGACACAGCGGCTCCCATGCCTGACAGTGTTCAACATCGTAAAATACCTGTGTCTCGCTGTCTGAATGTTGGCTGCCACGTATGCTGCTTGAAACATGCCGGCTACTGGACCCCCTCCCCACGTGCATTGAACTACTGTGCCTCAGGTTAACCCTAACCTTCTGCCTAATCCGAAACCCCCTTGTCCTGGTTAACTACGAACCGCCTGAGTGAATGGTTTGTTCAATATCCACTGTCCAGCACACTTCATCCTGCACAAAAACAAAACCGAGTATTAGACATGAAAAGCATAGGTGGTATTTTACATGGGATTAGGTAAGGGAATGCACAAAGAAAAATCAAACACACACTCACCTCACTCTGCCTCCTCTGGATCTTCCTTGTACGTCTCCTACCACTCTCTCTCCTCCTCATCCAACTGTTGTGTGTGCTCATCCTACATCACCGTCTCACCATCATCACCAAGAGGAGGGAAATCATGCACCAAAGTCATCACTTCCAGCACCATCATCCTCATCATCGTCGTGATCCCGAGGTGGAGCCTCAGGATCATACTCCACGTCACCACTAGCATATGCTACAAGTGGAGCATCCACACTCATGGAGGCACTTGCACGTGCCTCCAAGGCTGCTGCGGCCTTGGCTGCAGCAGCCTCTAGGCCTCCATCAAACCCCCTTGTTGCAGCCTTAGCAGGGATTGGAGCTGGCGGGTTTTTGCAACGTGACTTGGTATGTCTCTTTTGCCCACACTTTGGGCAAGTAAAGTTTTTTTTTGGCGCAAAGTCTCCCAGTCTTTCCGTGCACTGCGAGGGTGGCCCTTCCCACGCCTAGGTCCCGGCTACAGCCACAGGGGTTCCACGGGCCGAATGATTTTCACTACTAGAGACGGGAGGGGGTTGTTGTATGCCCGACGGAACGCCATGCGGGTGAGTTTAGGGTTGACTAGGTTTTCTGCGTTGATGCGCTTCATGAGCAAAAACGCGCATGCATGCTAACATGGCAGTCCAAGTTCCTTCCACCGACCATAGTTGCACGTCTTCTCCAAGATGTCAACCTGTCGTGGATGGTAAGTGGGACCCTCCACTGTTGCCGTGTTGGGACCCTCTTCCGACACGGTGTACTCTTGTGCCACTACAAGAAAGTGGAGTAGTCAGTCTGCTTGGGCAGGGGCCAAGGCAGTCTGCACACCTTCAGCCTGGGCACGGCGAGCACAGAACATGCATTGCACAAAGGGGTAGATGCTAACAAGACAGTAGTACCGATAAAGCTTACGGTGAGCTGCAATGCACGCGTTCTAGCTCTCGGTTGCGTTGGATGTGGTGTGACCCCCTCTGCCCAGAAGGAAATGGAGACGTGTCCACATCTCCAGAGGTACCCCCCCACCACACTCCCATCCTCCCCTTGCCTTCCAAACAGGTATGCATAGGCAGAGGCACTCACTTGTCGCAGGTGGGTGGTTGCCTTCTCCCATGACTCGACATACAACGCATGCGCACACTTCCATGTCTAGTGTGTAGCCTTTTTCCCGTATGAAATGCAGACTTTCTTGTGCAAGTGCCATACGCAATACGTATGGTTAGCACCAGTGAGGTACTTCTGCAGCACTTTCTCCAATCCTTTCTCTCTGTCTGTGATGATGCATGTACCGGACAGTGCACTAGTAAGATATGCGAGCGCTAACTGTGCACAAAAAAGGGACCAGCCCTTCTCGTCCTCAGTCAGCGCTAGTACCCACGCCATGGGATCAATGTGGTCGTTGGCGTAAAAAAACTGGGCAAGCAGGAGAACCTGCTTGTGCTCGTTTTTGAGAAATGTAGCATCCATCGTCAATATCCAGCGACTGTGTTGGAAGCCGATCGTGGCAGCACCTGGAGCGACAGATACCCACAGGAAGGCACCGTTCTTGTCCTTGTACGTAACCACGTGTGTACCTGGGTCGACGCGTCTCAGCTGCACGCACCACGTGGACATACACATGTGAATATATGTGAAATGTGCAGCACAACCAAACTGCAACGGCTAAGAGCTGCAATTGTGTACAAACCTCATCGTCGGAGGACATGAAGAGGCTCCATGTGTCCGTCTTCTTGCCCATGAGGTTTTCTTGGGCCCGTGTCTTTGCGCGGTAGAGCGTGTTGTTGGAAATGTTGACGCCGGTCCTTTCGGGGAGTACCTGCCGCAGTGTCGTTGTTGAAGCCGTGGGGTCGCGCTGTAGTGCCTTTGATATTTTGTGGGCCACCCACCCCGTCTGATGCACGGGATTACCGCGGCCAATTGCAGGGACACACCTGTGTCCGTCGGCGTAGTGGGACACAGTGACGTGGCCGAACTTAATTGTAACACGAGCCCGGAGGAGCCACGTACAACCCTTCTTCTTCGCCTCGGAGCATTTGACGTGGAATCTGGCATGCTCACTACGCACCCACTTCACACCAAAGCCATTGTCAACTGCATAGTCCTCCACGAACGCCTGAGCGGCATCCATGTTGTCAAAGAACATGCCCTCCTCCAGCTCCTTGGGCATCCCCTTCTGCTTCTTCGGGCTGTGGCATGGTTCATCGTCTGAATGACCTGTCCATGGTAGTTCAAAAAAACAGGAAAGGAGAAAAATTAGGTTAACAAGTGTGCACTTGCAACAGCTGGTTAAAAAATCTATCCTTCCATTGATACGGTCTGCTTCTTTCTAAGGAAAGCAGACACAGGAAATGTCATGGACACAAAGTGAGCATTACCGAGGTGGCCATATGGAACGGACAGGACGCGACGGCGCCCCATGCTAAACCTAACGGGTCCGGCTTCCCGGACATCAAGGGACCCGGGAGCACGGGGTGGTTCATTCGGGAGTTGGTTCTGTGGGAGGCCGTCAGCCTCATCCAACTGCCAGGCCCACCAGTCATCTGCCCTATCCCGAATCAACCAAAACATGACATTGTCAAACGCGACTGATGGGTCGTCTGGCGGTGGGTTATTGGGGTACCACCGTGGTCCAGAAACTTGAGCGGGCCGAGGAGCGTTCTCGTCAGGACTTGGTTACGTGGCAACATGCCACGCATGGTTTTGGGAAGCCATCCGAAGAAGAGGGTGTTTTGGCCACAAAATAGCTTACTATTTATCTAATCTACCCTCCTATTCAGGCTTGCCAGTGTCCCCTACGACTTGGTCGTCCACCATCCCGAAGTCACAAAGGAGGCAACAGCAGAAGCAACATTGTTCGAGGGAGCGGAGACGGCGTGAACAACGACCGTGCGAGACTGAATGACACTAGATGAAACTGAAGCTGGACCCTGCCGAAACATGGCGTGCAACTGGCCGACCATCCGAGGATAGGTGGACACGTAGGATGAGGGCACTGTCCGCCGATACTTTTCATCGTACACACTCTGCTACTGTGGTGCATGTCATAGTCGTCCGTCGGCAACGAACATATCACCATGCTTTTGGGTTCCCTCCTGCATGCCCATGGCGAATGGCGGTTGAAAGGATGTCACAGCGACATGTGCTCAGCAGCTCTTCATGGTGTGCCAACAAAGTTGCCACACGGACACCTGTCGTACCGTTCCGATGCGCACTGTAAGTGGCCCGCTGACCACTTGCTGAGCTGTCCAGACATCTCTTAGGATCGGCAACACGTTTGGATGCCAGTGCATGAATCTTGCTAGCTCACGGCTGAGGTTGGCGCAGGGGGTTTTTTGATGTGACAAGGATACTGCATATGCTGATAAGACGGCCATGCAGATGTGGTCTGTGGAATGACGGAAACCCGATGTAATTCAAATATATGAACAACAAAAGCATTCCCCCAGTGAAGGAGCACATGAAGTAAGCTAAACCGTACATTTTTAAGTCCAAAAATATTACCATTGTCGCCGTCATAGTGAACTCTAAGACTTGAGTACATGCATGATGCGTGCTTGTACAAAATGAAAAGCAAATTATGTAAAAAGTGAATTAATAATACCAGGTCACCCTGTAGCGGGAGGGCCAGTTCGGCCCTCCCACCTCGCGATAGCGAGGGGGTGGCTGCAAGCCACCCCTCGCTATCGCGAGGGCTGGCCGGTGGCCAGCCACCCGCTGGCTACCGGCCGGCCGGCGGCCGACCGGTTGGGTGGCCGGCGGCCGGCCAAGTGGCCGGCCGGCCACCCGCCGGCGAGCCATCGGCCGCCGATCGAGCTGGTGGCTCGATCGGCGGCCAAGAGGCCACGAGGGCCTCGAGGGCGAGGCCTCGTGGCCTCGTGCCCTCGCCCCCCCTCGCCCTCCTTGCAAACGAGCAAGAGAGGACGAGGGATAGGGGGAGCGAGGGTGAGGCAAAATCTACTGGCGCGAAATCGCCAGCGTGCCTCGCACGCGACGATTTCGCGCCAGAACGACAAAACAAAACTCGAAGTTCGTTTACGACGAACTTCGACGTAAAACAAACGGAATAACTCGTGCGAACACACGAGTTCGAGGTAAAAACCCCCGGTTTGGGTCCCAAAACCAGGGGTTAGGTAAAAACGGAAATGGGCCTCCGGAGACTCGAAATATTCGAGTCTCCCTGCTCTGGGTCGTTGATGACGATTGCCCCTCAGTCTTGCGAAGGGGGTAAACCCCTGACGCGGACTGAGAACGCCATTCTGCGAACTCCGACGACGACTTCAGAGCAGGAGCTGGAGA